>JANIJG010022315.1:73520-84823 GCA_024611175.1 Megaceryle torquata
CGTTATAGCTGTTCACACCTGTCATGAAACTGAATAAGAATTCTCCCTCATTTTTCACAGTGCTTGTCCGTCTGTTTTGTCCTCTTCCTCTTTTTTTCCTTTGAAAAATAGGCATTGTTTCTCTCCCATATTGGACAAGCATGAGAATAGGAACACCACAGGAAAAAGTTGTCAGAGGTGCTGACTTGTAATGATGTCTACCTACCGAGTCCTTCCTTCATTTGCCAGTCAGGCTGAGCAAATGTTTGGTTTTGCAGATGATTGAGATATTTAGAGACGATTTCTCATCTGCCTTTTTACTATGTGGTTTCCACAGGAGTCTGAGACACAATGGAAACAATCTTTACTGATGCTCAAGGCTTTTCATCCCCTTTTGAGGACTTGCATCTTTTTGACAAGGATAAACCAGATGTTTGGGGTTTGACTTTGGTGCTTCACCCAGATACACCAGGTGTATCTGACTGAGGTGTAGCTGCTTGACCTTCATTTGATTGCTCACGAAAGACAAAGAAAACTATCTAAGTGATCAGAGAAAATTCCACTGGTCACTGAGTTATATTTAGTGTTTTATTGACCATTTTGGGCTTCTTCCAGCAGTGTGAAAAGGTACATGCTTCATTTTATTATGTTAATGAGACATGAGAGGAACACATAAAATAGCACTTGGTTCACGCTGGGTATCTGTTAAAGGCAGCTATTTTTAAATATCTGTAGGTGGTTCACTAGCACAGGTAATTGAGTTCCAACATATTTCTCCTTTGAGTCCTTCCAGCAGAATGGTCTATAAAGTAAGAAATTTCTTTTAAAGTACTGCTGTATTTATTTATTTATTTTAATTTGGGCCTTAATTGAAATATTTTCTCACTCTGCTATTGTATTTCCTTTTAAGGGAATGTTTACATATCCAAAAAGAAGCCCTCTCCATATTCAGAGATAAGTACTTTAATACAGCCACTTATGTTGTGTATTTATGCAGGTGTTTTGCAGAAGAGCAAAATACTTGCTTGTAACAGGCTGTGATGACATGGGCATCCTGAGTATATAATTTTTTTATGAAGAATAGGCCCCTTGGCAATTACAGATGTGTTAGTGACTTTCTGCTTTCACTGAGAATATCTCAAAACCCATTTCATTCTCTGCATTTATAGTTTGCAAGGATTTTTACAGAGTAGAAAAGGCATTTTATTCCACTTCTATAAACTACAGTTTATTCTGGGAAGCCATTTCATGACCTGCTTTTATTTATTCCTAATAACACATTTTTTTTTTTCAGGCTCCAGAGTGGGAAGATATGAATTTAAATGCAGAGATTCAGAATTCCTTCTTGTCTAATTTTTTTTTTTTTTCCAGCGTTTACTTACTTTGCCTTATAATTGTCAGGATATGTCACATAGTTGAAAACTCAGTTCTCTGAAGTCCTAGTAATCTGGCTTCTTCATTGTGGTGAAAGTGCCCCATTTAACTCCCTCTCAAAGTCAAATTGTCAGGTTGTTCTCCTCAGTCATGGGTTTGGACCTTGTTGATAAACACCTCCTCCACTCCGCAGCCTACCCAGGTCCTGCTCATGGTCATGTCCTTTGGGATTAATTTGCACCTGTGATTGCTGAAGCCATTCCCAACTTTCTTTTATTACTTTATATGAGTTGTGGCCTCAGTTCTCCTGGATATACTTATGGCTTGAATATCTGTTTGCCTCTTTTAGACACTGAATTTCCTCTTCGAGTGCATGGGCAGACTGTAATCCTGAATGCTTTAACAGAGCTTCTTTCTTTGCTCATCTCTGCTTTCTTAGGTAATTCCTATTAATCTGTTTATTCGGTCCATAATGTTGTATTCCTGTCCCCTGGACAGATCTCTTTCTTTCCAGCATGTTTTGTTGCTGAAACCAGCCATTCTCTCCACAAAGCTACAAAAAATGATAGGATAGAATAGTGTAGTGCAGTCAATTTTTTTTTTTTCTTTTTTTTTTTTTTTTTTTTGCCTTTTTTTTTTTTTTTGTGGAAGAAGGAAGAATTTATTTGCTGAAGCAATGAAATTTCTGGCAACTCAGAGCTGTTTGTGACTGTAGTTTTAAATGTGTGAAGTAACTGCCTGAAGAAATGTTTAGAAATATTCGAGAAGTGGATCCATTGGCTTTCTCCTAACTGATAAGGCATGTAGCTCAGACAGCTCAGCTGCCTGAGGCGACTTGGAAGGAGGAGAGGCGAATTCTGCCCCTCCAGGGAGGCTGTTGTTTCACTCCACTGGGTCAAGGAGGAAAAGCATCAATGAAAGTACTACAGTGGTCTTGTGGTTGGTTTGGATTAGAGCTCCAGTTATCATGGAGAACAGCATTACCAGCAGATGATGTTAAGAAACCCATCCCCAAATGTCATATGGTGTCCTAGTTTTACAGATGTGACAGGAGTGAAAGTCAGTCTGTTCAAGCAAATGTGCACTGATCTGAACCTGGGTCTTCCATGAACCAATAATCTAAGCACCCTGACACTGAGTAAAAAGGAAGGCAAAGGGGACTGAGATCTCCTTAAACACACAGCCCTGGAGGATAAAACAAGCAGTCAAGGAGTTTATTAGTAGTAAAAGCACGTCTGGTAAAATACATCCCAGTCATAATCACACTCTTGTTTTATAAGTGTGATATACACCTATAACATCTGTCCATGGAGTATGCACAGCTTAATTGACAGGACAGGCAAGGAGTGAAAAGGAAAACAGAGTCACAAAGACTGCAAAATGCCTTGATGAAAATATTGTCATAAGGTAATGACAGAGGTGGAAGCAGAACAAACTCTTCTGTCGTTTATCCCAGCTTCTGAAAGTCACTACCATCCTTTCAGGTAATAGCTGACCACTCCACTCTAGATTATCTTATGATCATGGTACATCATACGTAACATTTTCTCTTCTCTTTCCTTCCACACTCCCAACTTCTTGGATTAGACACTCTGATTAGAGAAAGGTGCATTTTGTGGTATAATAGTGTTTTAATTGTGATATTCATGTGATGTTAGTAACGTTGTTGGGCCACTCATGGACACTAAAATGTTTCAAAGGCTGAAGGATCATTGAATTAGATTAAATCATTCATGCACTTTTAGATAACATTTGACAAGGTTTTCAACCCCTGTGATGTTCATAACAGGAGCTGGTCTCTGTGCCCTATATGGAAGACTCACCTCTTACGTAAGATGAATGAGTTTGTCCTCAAGATGCCATTCCTGATGTTCAAACCTGAGTCTTGTAAAAGCTATGCCTTTCCCTTCTGGATGCCCCAGTGCCTTTGCCTTGTGCTGGGCACAGAAACAATGAGCTCACTTTTGGTGTTTGCAGGCGGGGATGAGGGAACATCAATCTTAGTCACTCAAAGACAGAAGGTTGCATTCAAGACACTGGTTCAAGAAAAACACAGAACAAAACGACATCTATATGTGAAGATGAAGGAAAGCCTGTTTCTGCCTAGCACAATGATGAAATTGTTCATGAACAGTTCATACTTTTCTGTAAGTGACACCCACAGGACTCATTCTTCCCTGCTCCCTGAAATTACTTCCAGGGCCAGAGAAATGCAATGTTGTCATCCATACCACCACAATGCAAAGTGTGATCCTTGCATTTCCATGATTGCTTTACCTTGTTCACCGGTCTAAACAATGTAGTCTCTGACCTTCTCCCACTGTTCCTCTTTGTCCCTCTCCCCCTCACTGTCACTCACACAAACATCTCCTCAGTCTCCTTTTGGACTTGGCAATCGTCTCGCTGGGGCTAGCTAATGAGCTATGGACTATTGAGAAAATTGGGTTGGGGCAATGCCAGTTTGAGGGTAATTTTCAGACATCATTTTGCTTTTGGATATGCTAATTCTGCACTTATGAAGCATGAGAACTGTACTGTAGCAGAGCGCAGACCATAGAATAATGTCTGGGCAATATATTTATAGATGGCTCTAAGTATTTCAGCTTGCATTTTTGTTAAACCTCTTCTAAGGTGCACAGCCCATCCTCCTGATTTATTTAGATTACTGGCTCTACAGTATTTTCTCTGATCCCTAGGTTTAAATTTTATGAAAAAAGCTTTTTATGCAACATTCATTTTCCGTGCCTGTTCTGTCCCCACACATTAGACATTTTTCTGTTCTTGTTTCCAGTATAAAGGAAGAAGTTCCTCTGAAATTGCCACTGTGTTTGAATATATGGTCCTACTCTTTTGTATTACTTCATGGCAGTGATGTCTCCTGTTTGGTCAAGGGTGGCAGCTGCATTCTTTAATGGGACAATTGTGCTCAAGATGTTCAATAGGTGTTAAGAAAGATGTTGTTGTCTGTGCTACTGGTGGTAGCCAAGACCTACCAAAACAGTAGAGGTGCTGTTACTGCTGCTTGTCTTGCTCACTGCAGCAGTTGGCAAGCACTGCCAGTCAGCAGGGAATGGTTAGGGTGAAGGAGACCCAATCAGGCATGCTGTAATTTACATCTGATTGATGAATGCATAGAGAGAGTGGAAACACCAATTAGAAATAAAACTGTGTCAGTGAAGGATTTGGGATGTGCTGTTTCTCTTACCCTCTGCCTCCTGAGTATAACCAAGACAACTTGGAAGGGATGACAATTAAAAGAAATTCAAAAGACAAAAGCTGTTTGCATCCATAACCTAATGTGGAGTGTATTGCAACGTTTGCAATGTTTTGCAATGTCAATTGCACAAAAATTATTTTACAAATTTTTTACTTACATAAATTTAAAATGAAAATATGGTTTTCAAGTGCAGGTAGAAATACAGGCCATTTATATTATCATTTTGAGCATGGTTCCTGATTATAATAATTAGATAAAACCAACTTTTAAAGAGATTTGAAAATTTTTATTCAGTTATAATAGAAACCTGAAATAATTTTAGTGTGTTTCTTTTTAAAAAGTGCACTGCTTTAAAATACATCAAAAGAATCTTTCAGATTGCCCATGCTGAGGGAATCAGCCTCACTTTAACATTCTGTCCTCAAGCCAGGATTGCCAGTGCTACAATTTTGATTCATATGATTTGCTTTACTCGGTCTGAATCCTTCCTCTCTTTCTGTTCGTGTGTGTGTGTGCATTCCCAGTACTATGTTCGATATCATTTATCTCAGCGTAGAAGAATCGGAGTTGATATTGATTATGCTGGGTTAGATTTTGAAATGCCTTTGTAAATGTGTAAAGCCTGTAAACATCTACCATTCCCAGCTGCTTAACAGAATCATCCTTCCTCTGACCACATAATTGTTAAATTGTGCATGCAAAATGGCTTGAGGATATTCTGTCCCTTTTCCAGCAGGTTATCAGGAAAAACTTGCCAGAGAACATTGCGTTGTTTATATATCCTCCAGGTTAAGAACTCAAAGGTCAATAGTTGCCAAAAGCAGTTTCTCTTAGTAACTACTACTTTTCCCAAGCTCTGCAACCTGCCTCACCAGTGATCCTTATCATTTATTAGTGAATGTGTACATATGCAGCTCCTAGATCTCTACCCATAGGCAAGTAATCTTGGTTTACTGAAATAATCTGTTCACTTTCTAGTATAATTAATCAAGATGATTAATTACCTGCATAAACAAATATTACCCGTAAATACACTGAGCTTACATTGTAATGTTATTTTTTCTTTCCTAACACTTCTCACTGAATGAATCCGCAGTACAACTTACCTGACTGAAAGTTTTCCCTGGGTTGGACTTAGCCACTTTCTTTCATTAAATAGGTAAGAATGGGGTTGTTTTTCTGTTTTATTTGTTTGGGTTTTTTAGCTATATTCACTATACCATTTTTTCTAGATCATAAGATAGGATGTTATCAAAAGCTTTAATTACGTCTATCTTAAAGAGCTTGGTTTTTTTCTCTGTAAAAGCCTGATGATACCCTATTGATTTAAAGGATTTGCTCCTGTTACATGCTGATGGAATTGAGATGAAAATCAAGGTTATCTTTTTTCTTTTTCTTTTTTCTTTTTTTTTTTTTTTCTGAGGGGGGAAGATCTTTCTTTGATTTCCAGGATTTGTAAGCTGTTGATTTAAAAAGAATAATTAAAAAACTGTTTCTCATTTGAACAGTAATTTTAAATAACAACACTTCCAGGTAGGAAGTTATTAAAGTTGATAAACCGTTATTTAGCTAAAAGATATTCCAAAATGCTGATAATAGTTTTGTGTTTGGCCAATACTGTTGATAGTTCTGTTCATTTCACAGGAGTTCTGTTTTTTTCCTGAGCACGTACCTTTGGTAATTCTGTTTTTTAGCTGAGGTTATCTTTTAGGTAAAACTGTCTAATAATTATTGTTCAAACTAACTCAGTGCTGACAGTACCCAAATGAAAAGAAAAAGAATAGAAGAATTTTATTTTAAAATTTTGTAACTTAAAAAGTAAAGCCATTCATGTTGAATCACTTCATAAACCATCCAAGTAAAAATACCTTGGTGTTAAAACTTGCAGATCGAATGTGTGCATAAGTTAGGGATTTTGAAATACTGCTATATTTTTTAATGTGTTTCTGTATTTTAAAGAAAAGAAAAAAAACAAAACAACCACACCCACAAAAAACCCCAACCAAACAAACAAAAAACCCACCACAAAACAACCCCCCCCCCCCAAATTAAAAGACCAAAATAAACTCAAAATACAGAAGCCTTTCTATTTTATCTAGAGTACTTACAAAGCAAATTAAATGTAAGATTCAGTTCAGACAGACTTGGGCTGATTTTCATTCAATTGTGATGGCATCATCAAATCAAATAATATAGTTAATGAGCATTAAAGCCAAAAAGAACAAAAGAAAACAAATGGGCAATGATGGGAAAGCAATAGCTGCGGTACTGGAAATGAATCGAAACAGATAAAGCAGATGAAATATCATGGAGCATCTGAAAGAAATGAAATGAAAACAGATTGTCATCAGATCCTTTCTCTTCCCCAAAAGTTTGATACCATTTCTTTGGGGAATAGTTTGCAAATGATATATAGAATATGTGTAACACAACCATAAACAGACATGCAATTTGCCTCACTCACAATCTGTTCCACGATCTTTGTTCATCCTACAGAAAAAAAAGACAAGGTGCAGATCCTGGAACCAGAGGATGGGGAAATAAATCAGAGCTGCAGTTAATAGAAGTGTGTTGGGACATTACAATTGTAAATGTTTACTGCTTTTCCTTTGTGCATATTCCATGATTTCTGCTAACTCTTGCTTTTCGATGTCTTTGTGGGCTGTTTGTTAACACATTTTTAAGGTAGGTAATTAGAAAGCAATGAAGATAGTCTGTGAGAAATTGTGTTATATATATTAAAATCTTAATTTTTGTTCAAAGATAGAACTATTTAAAGTAATCTCCAGGTGGCATGGGCAGCAAGGTATTCATCCTCTGCTTTTTGCTTGGGCTTTGTTAGATCTGCTTGAGTACCAATAAACAAGCAGGATTAAAGAGAAACCTGTCGTGGGGAAAATTACATGTCTGAAGTATTAACTGGTATATTCAGCGCTTCTTACACTCGCTGTCACCAAACACATTGCCCTCAGGTCTGTAACTGAGCTGTACTTAGGCTTTTATAGCCATAACTGCCTTCTTTTTAGCTAAAAGACAGTTTACTCTGCAGCATCCATGTGCGAGAGGGAGGGAATATCTCCCATAAGTTACTGTCAGAGCACGGGAAAACAAAATCACATCATTTTCTTCTTGCCTTTGCTCCACTATACTTCAACCATACCCCAGACTTTCACGACCACTTCTCACTGACCCCTACCTTGTCCCCTTTTCTTTCCCCTTTTGAGGTTGCACATGTGTGACTGCACTGAGCAGCACTGTGTTTGGAAACTGGTTGTACATCATTGTCCAGCGCAAGCTGTGCAGAAACATGAGTGGCTCTGCTCAGACCTGGAGCACCACCTTTAGAGGTGGTCAGCCCAGATATGAAGTTCCTGACAAACCTTACTGTGTCTGTAACAGGCTGCAGGGTAGAAATGCAAGATGGGAAGCTTGGCTTGGAATGGACAAGATCTTTCTGTCATATCATAGAATCTGTGTTTCCATATAAATTCTGCTTCTTAGTGCAATACAACTATGCCTCTTCTCTCCCATCACTTTGCCCACACCCTCTCCTTAAAAAAGACAGTCGCTGCAATCAGAGAGTATTTTGCATTATAAAGGCTGATCCAGTGATACTGTTGATTCTTCAGATCTGTTTAGTGGTAAAGTCAAATATTTATTGCAGATAATAACTATTCTGAGAGAAAATATGAAAACAACAGCAGATAGTGTGGAATGCTCTTAGCTGAGCTACTTTAATTCCATTTTAATACATATCTGAAATAATCCAGTAAAAATTAGCCCAGTGACTGACCCCTCACTTCTGTACAAAGTAAACAGTAAGCAGCGAATTGATGGCATAAATGAGAAATACATGTCTAGTTTAGGAATGATTTGGTCTTGTAGATTTGACTATACTGCCTATGTATGAATAGTTATAACTAAAGAACAGTCTGAAAAGATTGATATATATGCCAGTTGTTAATTTTTACCCTTAAATCAGGATTAGGGCCATGTGAAATAGGTAGAGAAAGGAAGCATGCAATGTAGAATTTATCATGCAAATAACTCACTTCCTTTTTTCCATATGTGTTTAAGCAGGATTGCCAGGTGTGTGCTTGTAAATAAACCTGCTTCTGTCAGAGATATGGTAAAACTCAGAAAAACTTTTTAAGAAACAATATTGAAATGTAAAATATTAGGATTTGTGCCATTTGAAAAAAAATACGTTGACCACGCATCTGAATAAGATGCAGAAATAAATTTCAACTTGGCCTCATAGTTGTGGGTTAGAAGAGTGGACAGTGAGATGAGTTGAGAACTGGCTGAACAACAGAGCTCAGAGGGTTGTGATCAGTGATGCACAGTCCAGCTGGTGACCTGTAAGTGGTGCTGTTCCCCAGGGGTCAGTTCTGGGTCCAGTCTTATTCAGCATCTTCATCAATGACCTGGATGAAGGGATGGAGGGTACCCATGGAGTGGAGCAAGTTTACACCTCCCAGTTTGCTGATACACCAGAAGGCTGTGCTGCCATCCAGCGAGACCTGGACAGGCTGGAGACCTGGGCAAAGAGGAACCTAATGAATTTCAGCAAGGATAAGTGTAGAGTCCTACACTTGGGAAGAAACAACACCATATAATGATACAGATTAGGGGTAGACCCCCATGGAGAGGGACCTCATCACCCTGGTGGACAGTAAGTTATCCATGAGACAGCAATGTGCCCTTGTGGCCAGGAAGGCCAATGATATCCTGGGTGCATAAAGAAGAGTGTGGCTGGTGGGTCAAGGGAGGTTCTCCTCCCTCTCTACTCTGCACTAGTGAGGCCACATCTGGAGTATTGCATCCAGTTCTGGGCTCTCCAGTTCAAGAGGGACAGGGAAATCCTAGAGAGAGTCCAACAGAGAGCTGTGAAGATGATGGGGCAACTGGAACATCTCTCTGATGAGGAAAGGCTGAGGGACGTGGGACTGTTTAACCCGGAGAAGAGAAGACTGAGATGGGATTACATGTTTACAATGATGAATGTTTACAAATATCTGCAGGGTGGGTGTCAAGTAGAAAGGTCCAGTCTCTTCTTAGTTGCTCCCTGTGATAGGACAAGAGGTAATGGTCACAAGCTGAAAAGTGGAAAGTTCCACCTCAACATGAGGAAAAACTTCTTCCCTGTGAGAGTGATAGAGCCTGGAACAGGCTGCCCAGAGAGTCTGTGGAGTCTCCTTCTCTAGAGACTTCCAAGCCCCACCTGGATCTGTTCCTGTGTGGGCTGCCCTGGGTGTTCCTGTGCTGGCAGGGGGGTTGGACTCGATGATCTCCAGAGCTCCTTCCAACCCCTACCATTCTATGATTTTATGGTTCCATGATATTAGAGAAAGAAAAACATGAAACATGCTTATGATGTGCCAGCTCACGGAGTGCAGGCATGGATGTTGGGATTTTTGTGTTTTTCTTCCCCCTGCCTGACAAAAAAAAAAAAAAATCAAATAAAACATGAGATTCTTTAACAGGCTAAAATACAGGAAAAATAATGGTACAGGCTTAAAACATTTAAAAATATTTTTTTAAGTAGCACAAACATTGAACACAGCATTATTGCTCTGTGGTTGAACATGCAAAATTAATGAAAAGAAAAAATAATGGTTTTGTCTTAATGCTTTGTGCATATGCCTTATAATAAAATATTTAAATAACATCAGCTTCACATATACACATGTCACATATATCATCTTCTCGGGTGATATAGTTTAATCCAAAATATTACATAATTTTGTATACTAAACCTAGGGAAAAAATGTCATAGGTGTATTCTTGCATTAATGTCATAATAGTCTGGTCTATCTTAATTGTCTCGGGGTCTGGCTAAGAAGTACACTGACCCAAAGAAAAATTTTCTTTTTGCAATATTTAAATATTAACATAAAAAGTCTTATCTTCTTTGGCATGATGCACAATTAAAAACCCTGTGGGAATAAGGTACTTTGTCTATGACAGCTACTCTCCCTTGACTTGGATTCTGATTTTTTTTCCATCTTTTGACATATCTTCCATATTATGTTTCCAACACTAGTCTTGTGATCTGGCATTTCAAAATATTAATACATCTTGCTTTCTTAGTATCTTTTTTTTTTCTGGTGGAAATATTCCTCAAAATGGTGCAGTTGAGGAACGGAGAGATGTTAAGGACTGGTAAACCCTCACTGGTATCACTCTTCTGCCCCTAACTGAGTGACCTCTCAGTGAAGTCTAATTGCTGCTTATCATAGATTCAGAGCAAATAGGTCTGGAAGAGAGCCCAAAAGATTGTTCAATCCCTCCTCCTACCCCAAGGCAGGACCAGCTGTACCTAAATCAGCCCTGACAGATGTTTGTCTATCCTGTTTTTAAACAACTCCAATATGGGGATTCCAAAAATTCTCTAAGCAGTCTCTTCATTTATTTCACTGCCCTTAAAGTGAGAGAGATTGTTTCATCTTTTGTCTTTTCTGATGGCTGAACTTGATGTTCAATATTGAATTTTCCAGCATTATCCTCTTATATCTTCAGCAAACACGGACATCAATCTGCAGTCTTTCTCTTTGAAGCCACCTTTCACATATTTGAAGATTAGTACCAGGTTTTCTGTGTCTCTTTTTCTTATGATTGTGTCCTAGAATTTGGCTTTCTACCTGTGTACATTCCCATTTCCTTCCTTCCTTCCTTCCTTCCTTCCTTCCTTCCTTCCTTCCTTCCTTCCTTCCTTCCTTCCTTCCTTCCT
>JANIJG010022315.1:84923-107574 GCA_024611175.1 Megaceryle torquata
CTTCCTTCCTTCCTTCCTTCCTTCCTTCCTTCCTTCCTTCCTTCCTTCCTTCCTTCCTTCCTTCCTTCCTTCTCAATGGAAAGGCCAAGCAGCTGGCTTCCTGAAGGAGATCCTGAGTTAAGATCCTAATTTGACCTGAATTAGGTACCTGAACAGTACAGTAGATCTTTTGGAGGAGCAATGGACAGTGGTGACTGAAGGAGGAAGAGGGAATGAAAAACACAGTGGGCTGGCTGTAAAATTAAGAGAAAATACCTGCTGGTAACCAATCATCTAAACAAAATACTCCATGCCTGGAGTCCCGAGAAATCATTGTCTTCTTTGACATTATTATCCCATCAGTTAGATTTATGTATTGAAGAACTGAGAGGAGAAGATCTCTCTGTGAAATGTCCCTATTAGAAAAATTCTAGCTGCAATGAAAGGTCTGAACCTTCAGTTCAGCTCATGAACTTGCACTTGCACAGCTGCACTCAGTGAAGAGGCTGCTAAATAAAATGACACTTTGTGTTTTCTCAGGGATAAACACAGGAGTTCCTATCTTATTTGCAACCTAATATTTAGCCCATGGGCTTTTGGGGTGTTTTTTTGGTGTAGTTTGTTTTGGTTTGGGTTGGGGTTTTTTTAATATATTAAATGCCTTTTTTATTTCCTTTTTGCTTTCTTAATGCAGCTCACATAAAAAGCAATAGAATTCAATCATTTCTGAATAACCATTAATATGTTGCTCACATTTCAGATGATTTTACTTTGTTTTGGGCATATTGGACTGTGTTCTTTTGATATGTTTAATTTTTGCAATTTAAGCTTTCTGAACTCACAGTGAGGTATTTGTAGAAGGTTAATTAGCCCGTGCAAATTCACTAACATCTGTTTTCTACTTTAAAATAATTGAAATTGTCTTTTATAGTGTGGTTAAAAAAATAAAATCATTAGTAAATTTTTATGCAATATAAATGACCCAGGCTGTGTTTGAGTCTTTAGGCAGGCTTGACCAACTTTCTTTAGGCTGATGATTGGCCAAAAAAAACAAAAGTCAATTTTACTAAATTCTGTAGTATTTAAAGACATGATAGCTACCTTGACAGATAAAATAAGGACAGACAATATGCTCCCATCCCTTTCTCTAAAACATTTTATTGGTCCTGGAGAAAATATATCAGAGGAAGCAGGTTGTATTATAGTTTAAATACTTGGTCAAAATAGGCCAAATCTTTTTATCAGACTGATTTAGAAGGAGGTGGACATCTGAAAGGTTGGGAGATATTAGTATTTTTAGAGACTAAACCAAACATTATTCATTATCATCATTAGAACACATTTCATTTGACCTCATTCCATTCAACTGAAGACACCAAACTGAAAAATGCACCATACCCAGAAAGAAAATCAGGAAACTTGAGAAGGGCATTCAAATTTTCAAATTCCAGATGTGTTAAAAACCCCATTCTTTTTTTTTTTCTTTTTTCCTTCCTGCTCTGGGCACTCAAAGTGATGATTAAGGAGAGGTGAGATAAGACTTGAGCTCTGTCACTAGGCCTGAGATGACACAAGTGCCCCACTAACAACCTGGTTGTGTAGCAGTGAACTCTGAAAGCTGTCAAAATCCAACAGGTTAGGGACTGGATCCCGGGGATACCGTAGCCTTTTCCTATTACTTGCAATTGAGTCCATGTGTTTTTCCCATGTTAGAAAGTTTTCCTAGGAAAGATGAGATATCAGATGTAGGCATCTAAAGATCTACAGTAAAGGTAGCAAAGTTTGGTATGCTTGTGTCTCCTTTAACAATATGTTCTCTGTTATCTCTTAACAGGGCATCTCTTAGTAGACAATTTTTTTAGCAAAAAGTTTACTTTTATGGGAAGTTCTTCTTAATCTTTCCAATTTCCAAATTATCTTTATCAATGACATTGCTGTGTTATAGGGATAGCTATGCAATTTTAAATACCTTTTACAAGGTATCTTATAATTCCCTAAGAATCTCCTTTCACAATATTTACAGTGTGACTATTCAGAGTAAAGATGCCTAGCAAAGGCAGCAAAACATGCAGGTGAAATAGATCAAGAAATATTTAGAGGTAGAAATCCATAATGCTGTGACAAGAAACGCTGCTGATCCCTGAAGAGTATTTCTGAGGCCCATGCCAAGAAATAAAGAACTGCGTTCTTATACCATTGCCACATCAAAGTTTATAGCCACAAGCAGGTGTAAAATGAATCTAGATATAATTGTACTGGTCAGTATTAGAAAAATGCCTATCGATTTTTTATGACAATCATCACAATATGGTAGCAGTAGGTGGGATGTGCACACTTGCATGGACCACTCCATGGAGTTGCTGCTAGAGGCTGCCTGTCTCACTGCCATAGTTCAGCCCCACACCCAGATGAGTAGAAGCATCCACAGGACCACATAGGAGCACTCCCAGTAACCTCTGCTATTTGGCAATCAGTTGTGGAAGGGATCCATCCAGATAGCCAAGTTATAAATGTAACATAACGCCTCTGCCAAGTGTGTAGCACTTAAGTGCAAAGTCTATGTAGAATCCTTTAAAAAAAATCTGTCACCTGTTTGGCTCACTCTCTGATTGATAGCTGTATGCACTCCATGACTTAGAAGCTTTAAAAAATAAACATCTGGAATTCCTTGACAGGTGATTTTTTTTCCTTACTTGTAAAGCACTTGGGAGTCCTTCAGTACATGAATTACTTTAAGTGGGAAACCAGATAAATAGCAAACTGTATATTAAAATACTTCCTCAAGAAGTGCATGAGGGTAGTGACAGTCTTCCTAACTTTAGTTTCTATTATTTTCCAGCTTATAGATTAAACCCTAAAGACAGTCAGAGGATGCAACAAGGTGCACCCTCCCCAGCCTTTCTGTTGTCATTCAGTGAACTTGGCACTGTGAAACAGCTGCTTTGTGATCAGCTTCCAGACAGCCAAGCAGATGAGCAGCTATTAGGGACAGGTAGAAAACCCCCGACACCAGGTCATGTCTGGCCAAGTCGTCTGAAATTAGTTACCAGAGCCGAGAACCTGGTGATGGTGTTTCAGGGACATCACTAGTTCAGTCAGATTTGCTAAGGTTTTGGCAAGAAAGCATAAACTCCATATTAAAACAACTGTGGAATTTGAACTAAAATTTTACAAAAGGTGAAGTACAACCTCAAAGATTTTGTCAGCAACTGCCAGGGTAAAGATTTTCTTTAGGCAAGTATCTAGGACCTCTTTTGTTTCAAAGAAGAGATATGGTGCTTTTTTTTTTTTCCACCACCTTTTATAGAAGAATTGACAGCAAGTTCCAAATGGCATAGTGAATTCCATTACTTCTAAGAGTCATCAACCTAAACTAATTGTAATTCATTCATCCCAAACTTTAGCTAACACCTAAGTCTTAAATAGAGAAGACCCTAAGATATTAACAGATTGTGTAAGTGCTTTAGGAACATGCCTGTTCTTGATTTTGTGCAAACATATTCCTGAATTACCGTTCTACTCCCTTCTTTTTGCTATCCTGCACCCTCAACTCTGAAAAATGTATTTTAAATCCCGGTAGTACTAGTCAAGCAGTTTGCAGAAGCAACTGCAATATGTCTGTTATAGCACTGAAGCTAATAGCATTCTTTACTTAAAGCAAATGATTGTGCACTAATTTCTTAGCGCAAGAAAAAGCAATGAAAAGAAAATTGTCCCAAATCAGCATGGTATCTTAAAATAGTATATAATATCCTTAAAAGTTTGTAAATTAGGACTTTATTCACTTTGGAAGGCAATATATCTTCATCAGTGAAGATGCAAAATGTAAACTCAAGACTGTTATAGCTATTTGCTTACCCACCTTTCACTCCTACACACAGTATTTAGAAACACTCGAAACTGAAATTTCTGCCTCTTCTGCGGAATAGAGCAGTACTTTTTCTTAATTCAGATACCTGCAAAGGTGATTTAACAAACTCATTCTTCTTCATGTGACATTATAAAATCAGATAGCACATTGAACTGATTGCCATAATTCTTCAAAGTTTGTTTTCCTGAGTGTAGCAGATGCATATCATGAGCTGTTTAAACACCAAAAATCATTGCTTGTGGATATGTTATTACATTTCTATACCTGTGTTTCCTCCTTAATGACAGTATATGCATTTTCACAGAAAGTTGTACTGATAAAACTACTCTAAAGTAAGCACATAATTGTTTTAAAAGCATTTATCAACAGATATTATTAGCAAAATATTTTAATCACTATAGTTTATGTAGACTAAATGTAAGCATTTACGAATACAAGCTAAACGCCCATTATAAATTTGCACAGAAAATGATAAAATATTATGTATGAAATGAATCATTAGCATGGACCATTAAGTTCTCTATTTTCCTTTAATTGAATTTGTCAGTAGCACTCTCTTTAACTGAAAACCAGTCATAACCACAAAATTAAATAATAATTAAAGAAACAACTATTCAAAGAGTTGCTTGGTAGCTAAGGTGCCATTTAACCAAAACAGCAATTTAATGTAAATTGCAGCCCATGTAGACATAGTTCTGAAAATTATATATCCTGTGGTTCATATATGTTTGAATTGGCAGAATATTTTCAGCATTACAGTCTAGATGTTATTATACTGGTTCTGTAAACATGAAGAAAGACTGAATAAATGGGTAAAAATAGGTATAAATAGACCTATGGCAATTAAAGCTAATTAAGACTTTACAGAAATAAACTACTGGCTGTTCAGTAAATTTTTAGCATCTTGGAAAATGCACCCACTTCTAGTATATGCATTCTGTCACTGTAGACAGTATTCAATAAAGACGTATTGAATGTTGAACCAAAAATAATGCTTTGCCCATCTGTGTTTTTTTCTAACTTTACCCAATTATTAAAAGAGAGGAGGAACTTCCTATTTAGACTCTGTTACACAACCTTATTCACTCAAATAAACACAAACAAAAAGAAAACAAAACAAAGCCAAACAAAACCACCACAAAACTAAAAAAACCCACCCAAACAACAAACCAAGCAACCAAGCTCCTCCCCACCCCAAAAATTAATAAAAAAATAATAATAAAAAAAAGAACTCTCAAATGTATCAAGTTTGAGAGGAAAGTGCATCTTGCTTTGTCTGAATAAGCAACAATGCAGCTCAGAAAAGGTCCAATAGTCCCCAGTGTGTATATAGAGACCTGCCCCAACAACTCTAGACTCAGGACTGGGACCATCATTTCTTCTTGCTGATGATTCTTTCACATCAGTTACCTTTGGGGCAGTGGCTTTTTTTTTTTTTTAATTCAGAAATTCTGTTTTGCACAACCAGCAGGGGGAGGCAGGATTTAAGGAAATAAATTGGGAAATCTTTATTGAAGCAAGTGGTTTTAAAAAGGGGAAGGTGATGGAAAGCTTTGAACGAAGAAAGAGGTGCTACAAGACACTATGGTTAAGCTGATATTTTGATTGCTACTTTCATGTCAATCAAACCATAACAGGCATTTGCCACAGGTGTGCAATTTGAAAGAGCTTGCATCAGTTTGGCCATTTTTTCCAATGCAAGCCCCTTTTGCTAACTGCAAATATACAGCTGTAGTAAAAATTATTTTATTTCCATTTTCTAGTACCATAAGCTAATATGAAAAACCAGATCTGTAAGAAAATGACATTACAAGTTTCAAAGAGAATGTCTCTTGTTTAAATATTTTACATAATTGACTACTTGTGTGTAGGAACCAATGAAAGAGAAGCACAGCTGGACTGAATGCCCTGAAATTATTTTCAGAAATACATATCTCATTGTACTTTTCAATTCTTACTTATACAGTTATCATTCTTCTGCAGAACAATTTACAAAATAACTTGCGTAACTATTATGGTTAAATGTTGAATCTGCTAAGAGCATTGCAGGAAGATATTTTCAGTCAGAGGACCAAATGTCTTGATGTATATTCATGTCTTCCCCATGATTGTTATAATTTAGGGGTACGATGAAGACTGATAGTCAATATGCGTGCTTGTCTTCACACAGGACCTATTTTTCAGAGCAAGAAAGGGTGCAGCCCTGCTGTGAACAACAGGGCTGTTCAGCTGTGTAACTGTATTCTGCACCACCCAGGGTGAAAGGCACAACCAAGTCTTAAGAGCTTCCCTGGTAAAGCTGCTGCACATGCAAAGCTGTCTGCTGAATAACTGGCCCGTGTTTTTCATCAGGACTGATTACAGCCAGCAGGGTGAAGGGCAAAGTACACCATGTGGACCACAAATAAGTATCCTGTCCTTTAGCTGTGTGGCTCATCAGTGAGTTTCATCAGGCCGTTTCTCCTTTTGTACTCTCTTGCAGATCCCAAGTGTTATCTCCCTCATAGATGACCTTGGTCTACTTCCCTCCATGCAGCCTAGACTTCCCTTTTCAAATCTGAATATAATGTGCATGCATGTTTGTTTAAAACTCTATAAATTATTTGCATATTTATTTTATACATATGAATTATTAAGAACAGACAGGCTTGATAAGGAGGTAAATGTGAATGTTTTCCACTGCAGACCATCTCTGCAAGACAGGCTGTTACCCTAAGTTCCTCAGGTACAAGGTGTCATCTGCACAACAGATACAGTTCAGTATGGTGTGGTACGGTATGTTTTGCCGTGGTTGAGTTCAATTTATTATAACTTTCTACTCTCTGGTGATAGCCAGTCCCAAAGAAGCATGCAGATACAATAGTTCTTCATAATTACAGCTTTGACGAGTTATTTGAATCAATGTATTCCAGAGCGCAGCAAAAGTTCCAGCCTCATGGCTTTGATACTGACAGATCTGGTGCAAAGTGGGTGTTTGGATACAATGCCAAGCGTAATTGGTGCCAGCAGTGGAGATTACATGTGTTGGTTCTATGGAAGTTTATAGAGTTATACAACTGCTGGGATCAAGGCCACGTATGGTAGTACACATGAAGTCAGAGCACGGCCTTCATGCGAAGTCTATATTATTAATCTGGTGTCAGACTTCTCTGATTTTTCAAATAAGGAGGAATTCAGCCCTTGTTGCTTTGGTTCTGCACTTCTGTCAAGTCCTTCACTCAAATCAGAGGGTAGATGCTGGCACCATCCTCCAGATTCAGCTGTTCTTCTTCACCAAGTTTCAAATATAGAACCTAGAAATTTTTATTTTACCTCCTCCAGTAAGGCCATCTGTTCCCATAGCTGTTCTCAAAACACCTGGTATTATCTTTTTTAGGATTTCTGGACTTTTATGATTTTTTTTTTTTTTTTTTTTAATCCTGTTTATGGGGAAATAAGGAGTTGAAAATACACCTTTAAGTAAAGCAGTATAGATAACTTTTTTTGTTGCATGTGTCCATTTTTCATGCAGGAAAGTGGCAAGCCATTCTGAATGAATCCAAAAGACCATTTCACCTACAGTCCTGCCATGATCAGATGTCTATTTAAAATGCTTGACAAAGTGAAAAGGAAATGTGTGCTAAAACTAAGTGACAACAGTTCCTCAAAGCTCAAACACGAGATTATTTTATTGAAATCAGTTCTAAGAGGAAATTGTTGGTTTCTTTTCCTTTCTCCACAAGCAATCTTGGCAGAATGCAACAAAGTTTTCCAGAAAACTCATCATCTTAACACAAATATCTTACATTCTTACTTAAATAACTAAAGGCCTGGATTTAAAACCACAAATTCACAACCTGGAAATACCTCCCCCCCCCCAACTCATTGTGATTTTGCAGTTGCATGAGAAAGATATGAAGTTTTGATGGATCTAAGAAGGGATTTGTGGTCTGGAGAACTCAGTGACATTCCTTGGCTGGTCTTACGCAGAATGTCAGACTAGACTCTGGTGATCACTTCTGGCCTTAAAATAGAATTATTTAAAACAGATTCAGTTCCAGCAGTTTCCAAAGGGTCTGGTAAGACTTAACGAATTAGTATCTGGAAAGTTAGATCATATTCATGCTTGAAGTAGTCAATATCTCTTCAGCAGCCTTTTTTTCTCTTTGTGTGTGTGAATAAACAGGTATGAGTAATGTTTCTTGACCAGAAAATGGATATGAATCCAAGACACCTGAACTGCACCTGCTTCTTTACAGGCTGTAAATTTTGAAGATGGAAGACTTCTTGGCTGGCAAGCTGCAAAGTTTTGGATCCAGTGGCTGTCCCAGCATAGGTGTGCTTTTCATGTTACACTGCAAGTGAATCTGCCTAAAGTACAGACTTACTTCAGAGATAACATTCGGGACCAGTGACAAATGCCTGGCTGATCCAGTTGTATAACTTATGTTCAGCTATACAGACAACCCCTAAGAAATTGTTACGAGCTTGTGTTACAGCACTTCTAAAAGGAGGGAAGGATGCTCCAGAGCCAAACCCCATCAAGCCGATGTCTTTAATATATCATTTTAAAGATAAAGCACTGAAGTAATTTATAAACTGTCTGTCACCAGTGGCTGAACACCACCTTCTCTTCAAGCAAGCTGAATTACACTTGAGAAAGTATGTCCTGGCTGAGTAGTGAACATCATTCAACTTGCTGAAGTTGGGTTTGAAAGTGATATGGGCACAGATGTGGTGTTCAAAGGCCAATCATCTGTGTCTGACACCATATTCCACCAGATGCTTTTAGACAAAATACAGTACATGAGAGAAAATCAATGTATAGTATAACTGATATAATTTCTGTCTAAAAAAGAACAAAATTGTCCATAATCAATTGATTTCTATATTGAAATATGCAAGAAGCAGAGCCAAGAGTAGAGACTACAATACGACCCACCGTCAGAATGTGTTTGAGTTTGTACGATTCAACACCTACATGAATGACCAAAAATCCATTCTCAGAGCAGAAGTTCTATTCCAGCAAGCAATGTTTACATCCCTGCTCACGTTAAGGGCTTCACTTGAGTCCAGAACAGATTTATGTCCACGCTTCTCAGTTTTTCAGATTATACTACCAAATTACACACCAATCTGACTAAACAGCAAGTGAGGGTTGTTTTTTTTTAGTTTGTTTTGATTTTTTATTATTATTTTGGCTGTTGTTGTTTTTTGTTTTGTTTTTATTTTAGTTTTGTTATTGTTGTTTTATCTGAAATCAAAAATCCAGTAAATTCAGTGTAACTTGGAATAGGGTATAATTTGCCCACTGGTACAATCCTGTTTATTTTGGGCAGAAGTAGAAATCCTGTTTATTTTGGGCAGAAGTAGAAAAGACAAAAAATACAAGGTCCATGCCCAGAATAGTATACTAAAGAAGCTCATAAATACTAATTGGAGGCTAACTCAAGAACATCATGAACAACTACACTAACGTTCTCCAGGACCTTAATATAAAAACATGAAGAGATCCTTCATAGAGAGAAGTTAGTGTTAAGGGAATGTTGCCGCTGGATTACTTAATGTCTTGCACTAGCTGAATGGAGCAAACTGGCTGAACTTTCTGGGATCACCCCACTGAAAAACACAAGCACTGTTGTGGATAAAGAGGAATCCATCCGACAGATTGAAGGCTGAGGTACTGACTGCTGGGGCATGCTGCAGCTGTTGGCCAGCTGCTGTAAGATTGCCGACTACAATGGAACCATTTAATAAATCATCAAGGGTTCTGCATCCCATTTGGTTTCATTAACAAAAAAAAAAGGAAAATGAGCACTGACTTGTTCAAATACCTACTTAAGAGTTCAAGGGAAGACTGATCAGTCTGGAGATGTTTGAGTTATGTTCAGAAAATGTTGGTGGCATAAAAGATTTATATGAATATAATACATAGCCGTGCCAATGTGAGAAACCACAGACCAAAAACTATCTTAACGTACTATGGATGGTAACTCTTCTGTGGAGCAAGGATAACATGCAAATGATTTTTGGAAAAACACACGACCACCCTTGAAAGATATGGGGAAAAAAAACCCAGAAGAACCTTGGTGCTCAGAAGTTTGAGCTTAATGTGTGCGTTGTTATTCCTTTATTCTCCTGAGCATTTCCATCAGCTTGCATGCTCCATATTGCAAGAAGTATGGAAAGGTTTTCCAGAGAAGTTCATACAGATGAACATCAACAAAAATGATGCTGTCATGTATGAAATCAGCTCTTTTCAAAATCAAGTTCAGATATTCTTCTCTCTTTTAAATTCTGGGGCATACTCATACTTTAATCAGAGGTGCCATAATACAATCTGTAAAATGCTATAAGGCTTCTGACTTACAGATCACATTGTTTCCCTGTTTCAAGTAGATTAATGTTGATTTTTAATTTGGTTTATCTTTTTAAAATTAGCTTGTTGTCTCAAGATGAGTTCAGATCCTTTAGCCCCATTTATGTTTTTATGTCTGTATCTGCATCTTATGATTTTGCAAATATATATCACTTCCCTTCCCAAATTCTTAATCTGGCTTTTAGGCGAACTAATAATTTATTTTATGACATTATATATTAACGCCAGTTATCCAAAGATGCTTCTGAGGTAAGATGACAGGCAGCCATTGGAGTAAATTTTATGTGGACTTACCTGGGTGAAAAAACAAAAACAAACAACAGGACAAAACAAAGCCAATACAAAACCCCTAAGTTACTCAGTCTTATGAATTATATGCTTGCATTTTTGTAAATAAAATAATTGTATCAGTATAGATTCCTACTGATTTTATGTATTTGGTCTTAAAATTTGATAATATAAATTCAGCTTGGCTGTTACATTTCTTCCATTTGTTTTTACCTTTCCTATCCAGAAGATAGACAATATGACTGGATATATAGAGGGTACATTCAATGCATAGTGTCACGCAGCATTATTTGTTACAGCAGTTTGCAAAAGGTCTTATCAAGAGTGACTCACAATTTTGGAAGTTGTACAAGGCCAGGTCAGATGCTGTGTGCACCTCAGAGCTTCACAAAGGGCAGAGCAACAAATAATGGGACAAATAGTGATGTTGAGATCAAAGAAGGAAGAAAACTCTTCACTGAAGTGTATGAAGTGGGACAATCACTTGGTAAAGAACATATCAAATAAGAAGTTTCTTAAATAATGGGGGAAAGTTCATCCAGAACTGGAATGAAATGAGAAGCCAGGAGAAGTCAGAGGCAAAAAAGGCTATCAGCATGGAAATGGAAGTCATCAAAGATGACAATTTGGAAGTAAGTTACAGGACAAAAGGAAGCTGAAATCACTGGCAAATTTCTCAGCTGTGATTTCACTTTGTCATGACAAAATATTTTTCTCCATCATTATATGGAGTACAAAGGATATTTAACAAATCACCCTCTTTACCACATAGTTCAGCTAATTTTACAGGCCTTGATAAAGCAGATTTTGTACCTGAAAAACCTTTTACACTCAGTAGTGAGTTAATCATTACTAACGTCCAAACTCTCACCCAGATGCACGCCTGTTCCTCCCACCTCAGCAGGGTGAGACGAGAGAAACATAAAACCAAGTATAAGAATGCTTGTGGACTGAGGTGAGCACAGGGAGAACGCTTACAACTTAGCATCATGGGCAAAATAGATTTTTCTTGGGAAAAATTAATTTCTTGCCAATTAAAATTGATTTGCATAGTGAGAAACAAACAAACAAAAATGACAAACATTAAAGCAAGACCTTTCCTCCTCCATTTCCCAGACTGTACCTCACTCCTCTACTCCCATCTCATTTACCCACATTATATGGCATAGGGAGGATGGAAAATGAGGTCTACGGTCAGAACATAATATTTTGTCTCTGTTGTTCCCACTTCCTCACACTTTTCTCCTGCTCCAACATGGACTCTCCATGGGGCCCCTGTGCTCATGAAATATGCACCTTCTCCACCATGAAGCACCTCCTCTTTCTACTCTCACCTTGCTGTTTTCTCTGCTGTTTCTTAATCTTGGTTTTGTGGTTTTTGGGTTTTTGGGTTTTGGTTTTTTGGTTTTTTTTTTTAAATCTCTACTCCTCTGCCTGTCCATCAGTTTTTCCCTGTCTTAAATATATTTTCACAGAGGTGACATCAGCTTGGTTGATGGCCTCGGCTGTGTCCTATGGTGGGTCCACTGGAGCTGCCTGGCACTATCTGTGTATGGCAAGGGGCAGCCTGTGGTCTTGTCTCACAAAGGCCGCACTGTATCTACCACTACTGACACCTGACCACTCACACCCAGTATGGCTTTACACTGGTCTAATGTTGCTGCTTCTTGAGGCACAGAAACCTGAAGGACTGAAATAATAATTCATGAGTTTCTCTTATGTCAGGTGGTGCCCGTGTGTGATATTGTCTGTTTGTGTGAAGGGATGACTTGCAAACAGGTCACATAGTTGAGAAATACAGTGATATCAATGTTAATGAACAATGTGGATAATGAAAGATCATTTAGCCCTTGTTTACAGTTAAACTACTGTAAAAATTTGAAAATACTCAGAATTGTAGTAATAGTAAGAAATCATGATGCCTCGCCTAGATAATCTGTGGGCCATCAGCCCAATTTCAAAAAAATGGAATTAAAGAAATCAAAAATCCCACAGAATAAGTTGACAAAATCACTGCAAAATACAGAGTGAGACAAAGGCTGACCTGATTTTTCTGTATTTTTGCAAGCTACTGGGTCAGAGGTGGAAAGTCCACACCTGGAAAAGAGAACAGAAGACAAAGAACCTAAATGTCAAAATCGTCCACCTTTGCTCTCAGAAATCTTCCTGGGTGTCAGTAATGGTTTTGTAAACAACGGGTGATGTGGCCAAATAACAAATTTCTACTTCCTGAGACAAGGTGAGTTATTGAGGGGAATCCCAACACAATGATCTTCCTCTGTGTCATGCTATCTTCAAATTTTCATCCCAGGGAGATGCAGGTCACACAGTTTTCCCCTTCAGTCTCTGTTTTTCTTTACTCATGACTTTTACTACAGGTGTGAAACTGCCATAAAGGTTTTGTTCTAAAAGCAAGAACTTGCCAGACTAGGATTTAAATTAGTATTGCTAGAAAAATCATTAATAAAACACAGAATATACTTTTCAAAAGACAATTTTTAAAAATATTAAACAGTTCCAGGCAAACTCAGAGCAAGATGGCGAAATGGAAGCAGTAGCTGAATTCATTTGAGTTACGTAATTTCAATTATTACTCTGTGATGGGAACACAGGTAGACCATAGAAGCAAGAAATAATTTTTGCATCTCACTTGCAACTAGTAATTAGTTGGTTTCACCTCCCACGGCACTGAAGGAAGAGAGATCTTCATACTTCCTTGAGAAACAGCAAGGCTGAGATCTCCCTTAGATGGTGAAAGTAGTTGCTGTGTAAGTACCTAATCCAGACCCAGTATAACAACAGAATAACAGCACACTATTTTCTAACTTGAGTAAAAACAAATTTCACATGCTGGTGCATTAAAAAAAAAAAAAAAAAATCAGGTAAGACTTAGGCCCCAGTTTTTACGAGTAATTAATGTGTTCATGCAAGTAAACTCAAACCTCTTTTAATATAAAATTCCTGAATATGTGCTCAGCTTGGGCCTTTACTTAAAAAGTTCATGCTACGTGACATGATATGTCATGCAGTCACTTTGTAAATGTCAGGCTCTTGACACAAAATAAGTCTTTCATTATTTATTCAACTTAACAGCAACACTCGGTACTAGATTTGTCCTGCCTAGTTTCAGATATATCACAGAAATGTCTAAATTAAGAGCACTGTTGCTTTAAGGTTTTGCTGTTTTTTGGTTTTGGTTTTTGTTTTTTTTTTTTTTTCCAAAAGCAGTGAAGAGGCCAGAAGACTGTAAACAACAATCATGCAGCCTGACTAAGAGCTGAGTCACCTTGGAATGTCCTTTTTCTTTCCTTTTCTCTACTTTCTGTCTGTAACAAGAGCTAAGGGCAATGTTTCTAACTTAATCCCATGGATAGATGGATGAATATGGGATAGTCTGCATAGTTGTACTCACTGTTTCATCTATGGTTTCTACTTCCTGTTGTATGGTCAAGGACGCTCTACTTGAGATCATGAGGATGCTTCATCCCAGAACTTTCTAGGACTTTGGAATTAGGATAAGTATCTCCTTTTCACAGAATCACAGAATCTTAGGGGTTGGAAGGAACCTTGAAAGATCTTCCAGTCCACCCCCCCTGCCAGGACCACCTAGATCAGGTCACACAGGAACGTGTCCAGGAGGGTTTTGAATGCCTCCAGAGAGGGAAACTCCACAACCTCTCTGGGCAGCCTGTTCCAGGGTGCTCTCACCCTCACTGTGACTTCTCGGAAGTTTTTCAGGAAAGAATATCACATGGGGTCTTTCACTGATTCCACCTGATATAGGCAAATAGATTAAAAGTAATAGCATTCTGTGCATTAGCAACAGTGAATGTAAACAGCCACTGAACAGTCTGGCAAGCAGATGTGGATAGAAGGCAAGCATAGCAGGGTGGTGCTTGCTGGTGGCTCAGATTTTATGTGTGTAATGCCCTACTCAGACTGAAGCATTCTTGTATAGGAAAACTGTAGTGTTTTATATGTGGTTGTGAATGAGTTTCTAATAATGCTCAGAAATTCTCTGGAGTTTGCAGAGGAATTCTGGCATTGTTCATTAACAAAAATAAAAAAACCAGTGCATTCCCTGTACTCCCTGCCCAGCACACAGAAAAACTGATTCTGCCATTAAGGGAGCTCATCATGAAATTACCTGTTTGAGGTGGGTAGTAGAAGTAGTAACACAATAAAGGACAGGCAAATATAAATGAGCACTAAGCTAGGAAACTAATTTAAAAAAAAAAAATTAGTTGTTTCTGCACAGGGAAAAAAAAAGAGAGGAAGAGAGGAAGAGAGGAAGGAAGGAAGGAAGGAAGGAAGGAAGGAAGGAAGGAAGGAAGGAAGGAAGGAAGGAAGGAAGGAAGGAAGGAAAACTGTTAATTAGAGCTGGCCAAAAAAATCAGGGATTCCCTGATTTGCATGATTTCTACATTTGGCTTCTGCATGATTTATATATTTCGTTTTAGAGCAAAGCCTTTAAAACCTGAGCAATCTGACAGAAAATAAATATAGAAATATCAAACCTTTGTGGGTTTCAAACAAAGAGTTTGGGATCCAAGAGTTCTTCAAGGAGGCTGACAAGAAAGTCAGTGCATACGTTACAGGAATTTTAATTTCTGTAGTTGGTAGGTCTCCCAAGCATCCAGCACCTTTGCCATGTGGACTGTCTCACAGGTACAGATCACTACAAGTGAGACATTACCCTGAAACATAACTTCAAAACAGGAAACTTGTAAACTCTGGAAACCTTGGCTGAGATGTTGGGAACCAAGCCATGGTCACAATTCAAAGCCATGGGGTTTACAGGCCCTTTCCCACACAGCAGGAAACCTGATTTGAAAGTCTGCCCAAGGCCTTCAGATTTTGGGTCTCTGACAGTTTCTGCATAGACAGGGGGTCTGCCCTGGTTGTGGAGCCATGCCAGTTGCAATGGTGCAGGACAGGAATCCAGCTTTTACAGTTTTCTGGAAGAGCCATGCAACAGGTTCTGAGGTTAAGGACAGTCTCCACCTTGTTATTTTTTAAGTTTTGCTGTAATGTTCTTCCTCCTTTTTCCCTTTCACTGATGTGTTCACAGGAAAATAAAAGAAAAATAATAAAATCATAGACTAAAATAATAAAATCACAGACTTGCATTAAGGTCTCCCGAGAGCCTTCTCCTCTCCGGGCTGGGCAACCTAAACTCCCTTGAACTTTCTCCGTGACAGGTGTTCCAGCTGTCTGGTTTTTTTTGAGGGCCTCCTCTTCATCCGCTCCGACAGGTCCATGTCTTTCTTGCGCTGAGAATCCATGAGCTGGATGCAGTACACCAGGTTGGGTCTCCTCAGAGTGAAGCAGAGCGGCAGAATCACCTCCCTCGACCTGCTGGTCATGCTTCTTTTGTTTCTGAAGCCCAGGATATGGTTGGCCTTCTAAGTTGCAAATGCACATTGCCAGCTCATGTCCAGCTTTTCATCCATCAGCACCCCAAAGTCCTTGTCTGTAGGGCTGCTCTCAATCATAAATTCCCCAACCTGTACTGATACCAAGGATTGGCCCATTCCAGGTGTAGTACCCTGCACATGGCCTAGTTGAATTTCTTGAGGTTTACACTGGGCCATTCAGCCTGTCCAGGACCCTTACCTGACATCCCTTCCCTCAAGTGTATTACCTATATATACATAATTATTAACCTTAACTCTTTTATGTCACGGGTAATTGCAATTTATTTAGTAGAGCAGTAAGGATTTCCACAAGGACCTTTCTTGTCCATAGTTTAATTAAAAGGCAATTATCAGTTTCCATAGATGGCTATAGAGATGTTTCATTCTCCTTTAACACGTTAGTATTTATTCAGTGTGATGTCTTTTCCATACCATCACCAGAAGACTGTGCTTCCTTTGCCACAACTCAAACCACCTTCATTGCTCAATTCCAAGTACAGTGTTTTCAGGATCTCTATCTGAACTTGGGATGACATCCCTTAAGAAAAATGTTTAAAGAACACTGATGGTCCCGTATTACTACTGTGAATTTGGTTCCACAAGGTCTGCTTGGCAGTGCTTTTCTTGTTATCATGACAAAACTTGTTCTTATAGCCTGGGCAAGAGTGGTGGCTAATCACTGGCTACACTTTCAGTGATCCTTTCAGTCATGTGAAATGACTGTGCATTGTCTTGGTGGCTTCTAGGTACCACAAGAAGTGGTACATAATACTTTCCTGTGAGTGGTGCTTTTATTGAACTCTATCCTGTTATTCCTGGATGTCCCAGATCTCCAGCATTGTCTTGAAAATACTCTGGTTTTGGCGCTGAAAAATCTGAAGCTGTCAACAGAGTGGAATTAGAAAGAGCACAGATGTAAATCTACATAATCCTTCAGAGGTTTTAAGTGATCTCTAGTATTAGCACCCCACATATTGTCAAATCTCTTGGACTAGCAACAGGCCAGTGGAAAGAGCAGGTTGGCAGTAGAGCTATTCGGAAGTTTCCCAGCAAAGCAAATGCTGATTTATCTTAAAAGGCCTCATGTGAGTCCTGGCTGGAGCTGTGTCAATAACATAAATTAAGGTATGGCCTCACCTTTCCTTCAGTGACACTTTGTGTGATTTCCTGCAGATTTCAGATTATTTTCTTGCCTAATAATTTGCAGTGACATCCGAGTTTCCACTAAAATTAATATTACTGGTATGTAGACAAACATGATAACTCACCAAAAACCCTGATGGTTTCATTCATTTATCCTGCAGAGACAAAAGAGATTTATTGGCATCTCTTTCTCTGCATAATGCTTGGGGCAGGAATTCTGTTATATTACTACTGACAAAAAAAGTTGAAAATTGTATTAGACTTTACTTGTTTGTCTGTTATGTGCCAAGGAATATTTATGTGTTTAACTGCATTGGAAGTTTTCAAAATGATATAAGAGATATTTAAAGAGAAGAGGATTATATCCTATTATATCAGCTAATAATTAGGCAGTACAAACTGGTTCTGGCCAATTAGGTTGGAAGTGGCTTCATTTTCTAAGCCAACAGAACCTGCCTATATCATCCTATAGTAAAACAAAAGAAATAATTTAATTAAGAAAACATAAATTCTAAAATGAAGCATGATTTTGAGCGTGTAAGCACCCATGCCGAATGGTGTCTTCTAACAATAAAACTTCATTCAACTGTTTGGCCAGATGATTCACATGGCTTCATGCTTTCATACTTGCTGGCAAGCAATAGGCGTGCTTGGTTACTTTGAAACTCCTGCTATATGGAGAGGTTGCTGTTCAATTATAGAGAAACTCTGCTGTCGTGCCTACTTTCCTGTAGCATTTTTTAAGCTTTTCATGTAAGACAAAAGGAAGTGTTATATATTTGTCTGCCTTTGAAGAGAAAATGCTAGAAAGGTGACAAACCTCCTGCTGTTAAAATCTAACTGAACGTCACAGACTCTTCTATACCTGGACTGGTCCCAGGGTCTTACAAGCAGGAACATGAATGAATTTGCTCAACCCTTGACCCATGGGGTAAATCTGTCCAGAGACATGAGACCACTAAAATGAATTGGCAGGAGCATAAGGTCCACCAGGTCACTGTAGTAGTTCAAAGGATGCTGGTGCCAGTCCCAGTACACTTAATCCAAAAGCCAGAAATTACACAGATATAATAATCCTATTGTTTTCGCTTGCAGATTCTCAGCGATTTAAATTTGTTCTCGAACAGACACTCTTCTAAAGCTTTTTCTTGAGAGCTTGTCCCAGGTGCCTGATTGCAGTCATCAAACATACCATACTAATTATTTATATAAATATATCGTAAAATTATCAGATATGATGAGCTATTCCCTTTGTTCCTTCGTGTTGATACACTTTTCACAAAATATTTAATATGCTTCTGGAAACGATGATGCCAGTGATAAAGCCAGTTTGCAGTTTCATAGATAATTTATGGAAGTTATAAAAAATGAACCAAATTGTCATAACAACATGACAATGTGAACATTCATGTTTACATAGTGTCCACATACAATACAAATACTGAATATTAATATGAAATGAGAATTTATAAAATTTGCAATAAACATAATGCAGAAAAAATAACAACTTGATACAATCTCTGCTTCTATTGCAACCTATAAACAGATTTTATTTTATGAATGTCTTTGGCATTTCCCTTAATGTGTATTGTTTTACATCTTTAACCACAAATCTTGGTATATTTTAAATGTAAATTAGATCATATCTATCATGTTTCTCTTTCCAGATAAATAGTCACTTTAATTCAAGAGAAGGGAAGAAAGTCCATAGACAGCATTTTAAATGTACTTGGCATATTTTCATCCCAAGGGGTGCAAGTAGCAAAAAATGTCTGGATCGGATTCTGCCACTTTTGTTCTCAGAAGGTAGTGATTTGTTTGCTCGGTAATTCCGTTGGCTTGCAGCAAACTGACAGTCGTTTGCCTAAATATAGGCATTTACTGCTGTTCTGAGATACTCTGAGACATTCTTCTGAGACAGGCAGATGGAATTCAGGACTTGTGGGAGACCCACAACGTCATGGTGTTCCTCTAGAGCAGCAGACGTGGCCAGTCAGGACACAATAGGGTATCCAAATGACTCTTGACAGTTACTTGCAGACCACCAGATCACACCTATATTGTCACTCAGCAATGTACCTCTTCTGAGGCCAGCCTTTGCACAGGATCATTGCCTCAAAGTGATGACAAAGGGTGTAGTGTCCGTGTGCTATTTGTTTGTTCTGTTGGCATCTTCTCTGTAGTTCATTGATATCTGGAGAAACTGAATGAATCATGAGGCCTGTGCCTTTGTACCATGCTAATGCCCTGAGAGTATTACAGTTATAATTATAATACTTGAACTGTGTTGATTTCAGTAGTCTATTAATTACACTACTAGCAACTGGGAATGAGGCCTGAGGTTTTCATTTTCCTAGCAGTTCCAAAGCCTGCTTCTTATCCTACCTTTTCCCGAGCAATGCCCTTAGGCGTGCTGAACTGTGGGCTTAGGTAGCAAATCAGAGATGGCATAGGCCACTCGTTGCCCGTATACATCACTAAATGTGATGATTGTGGTCAAAATCTGAACATTATCCAGTATCAGATGACAGCATGGTTCCTTCTCAAAGGTTGGAGTGAAGCTAAATGTCACGTTCCCTCATGGTAGAATTTCTCTTGGGTGTCCCCATCTCTATCTCTCTCTTTCCTTCTCTTTGTTGACTGTGTAGGGACCCCAGACAGTCATAATCCTGAAGTTAGGCACCCCAAAATGGTTTTTAAATTTAGATGTGATAAAAGTAGGCCTTAATGACTTGTTTTCCCCATTACACTGATGAATTAACATTGTGTAAATACATTGCTGCTGTCTCATTAATGGTTAGTTAAATACATAAAAGTGAAGAAGTGATGTGCTATTTAAAATATTTAGACATTTTTATTACTTTGACCAGAAATATGAAGTTTGGAGGTTTTGAAATATAAATATTAGTGTTGAAATTTAAATATTTCAACTGGTTGTTGTAAACCATGTCTTCTAAGATGCTTATATGTTTTTTCATCATTTGGTTGGTAAATCATCCATATCCTACCATGGCAAGTGCTACCTACCAAGTGCTTTGTGTAATATTAAAACTGGAAATATTATTCAAATACTGTTAACCTCCAGAAACATTGTAAAGGAGCAAATAACTAAATTCAGTTATATGGCAAAAGGTCCCCTGCCACTTAATTCTGTACTAGCTAATGAGACACTACTGCAATTTGATACCACTTTCAGACTCCTTCACTGCACAGTACCCAGTATGCCTTTGATTTCCAAGGACAAGTCCTGCGTAACTTGGCTCAAAGGGAGAAAAGGTAATTTTCACATTTGATAATTAATTTATAACTCTGAATTTTATCTTGCTCTTAGCCTAAGTGGTGTCGTTGCTCACAGCTTATTATTACTTTTAGCATTCATCATGTAAAACCATACTAGTTATTTTTATATATTTTTTATAAATATTGTCTGTGTCATACACCATTCATGTCTATTTTAGAATGCCTGGACAAAATGCGCATGATTAGACTTTCTTTTAATTTACAGAGGCTTTCTAAAAGCTGAAAACTTTCAGTTGAAAATCAGATGATCTGCAGCAGTCTGTGGTTTATTTGCGTCTTGGCAAGTATGAACAGATCCATGGTAATCAATTCAAAAGGTATTAGAGCCATTATTGCTTGTAATTATCATGACACCTGGGTCCAGACTCGTGAAATAATTATTAAAGGAATCACCAGTGTGCAAAGGTTTTGTTAATCATTGATTTTATATCAGTAAGGGTTTAATGGATTTTGTGACTCTTAATATGAAGCTGAGTGTCTGTTTCACTTAGAGAAACATTAAAAATGAGAACAAAAACAAAACAAAAAAAACAAAACAAAAAACCCACCCCAACCAACCACCCAACCAACCAAACCACCCCCCCCCCCCCCCCCCGACAAAAAACAAAAAAACCCACACCACCCTGTTATCATAGAATATAATCACGAGCAAGGAATTAAGGTGAAGAGTGAAGATACCATTGTCCTTCTTAGCATTCCAGGGTTGGAAATCAGAGCTGACTTGTTTGAAAAATGTCAGTGTTATATATCGAAATAGCTTGCTGCCAAATAGAATATATGCAACAGGATTTATAGTGAGAGATTAAGGAAGGGGCCTTGGAGTCTCCTTTTTCTTAATGCTGCATGTATGCTTGATTCTTTTTATTTATTTTTTGCAGCTGTGACCCTGAACATCTGAAACTGAGCATTCACTATTCCTTATTCCTTCTTCTTGTCCCCACCAAGGGGCTAGGGAAAGATAGCAGCAATGGGAATTTAGAGTCTGTTGCCACATTCTCTCCTTCTGTAACACCATGAGGCTTTATTCTGGACACCTCTGTAAGGGCTTTTGCTCCAAGGTAACCCATCCTTCTTCACTGAGGGATTAGAAAAATTGGTTTCTAAGGAATCGAATTTTAAGCAGTATGAATATCCCCTTCTTCTTCCCTTCTGCCTCCTTCATACGCTATTTCATTCAATATGTTGCTGCATATGCTGTGTTTAGCCTAAAACTGATGTGTCCATTGATCTTCAGTGGTGATGAATGGAACGATGATGATGAATGGGCATCCTACAGAGATTAAAATCATTACACCTGTGGAAGATCAAACCTACGTACATCAGGGAACTGGGGTCTTTTAACACCTGTCTTCTATGCAGTCTTGACATATAGTGCTACCTGCATTGAGCAGTGGGTCACAGTCTTTTATTAGTTAACTCCTCTTCCACCCTTTTGATCATTTTGACCTTTTATATGCCTAGTTAAAACTGATTTCCTGCAGTTCCTGCAACAGAGATAAAAAGGTGCATTTCATATCTTATGTGCCTATCAGGATCATATCCAGCAGAAGCAGCAGCCCGGAAGCCAAACAAGCTGATGTGCAGGTCCCTATAGCTACAGTAAATATGGTGTGTTTTGGTGGATGGCCAAAAAGGTATAGCTTTATGAGAACAGCAGCTCCCACTCCTGATCATTTGTTGTGCATGCAAGATATAAAATATCTTTACCCAGGACTCCCTTTGGCCATATCTACCAAAAAGGAATATGAGGCATAGATCTGGGGCTCACCAGTTTTGATTGCACTGATTTGAGAGAGTGAATCTAAGAGTTAGGTAAAAATCCTTGCAAATAAGGGATAATAGCAAGTAATGAGTCCTAAAAAAAATTGGTTAGCCAGCAGAGGAAAGTTATATAGAAGAGATTTTGCAAAGCTGTCTGAAGAAAAACAGCTCTGAAGAAGAAACAACAGTAGTGACATTGCTGTCTTGTAACTACTTTAGCTAAATGTCTAAATAGAGATGGAAAATTAAAGAATAAAAAGCAAAAACTGTCCCCAAAATGCCTAAATAAAACCCATCCTTATTTTGTATCATATCAGAGGATAACATCTCTAGTTTCTTGACATCTCCCACTGTACCTTTTACTGTTGTCCTTTGGGGTTTTTAACTTTTTTTTTTCTTTTTTTTTTTCCTTTTTTTTTTTTTTTTTTTTTTTTTTTTTTTTTTTTTTTTTTTTTTTTTTTTTTTTTTTCTTTTTCTTTTTGTGGGGTAATACATAACCTTCCTCCTCAACACCCCTTTGTCAATTGCAGCTCT
>JANIJG010022315.1:112040-147676 GCA_024611175.1 Megaceryle torquata
AAAGAGGTGTAGCATCCAGCAAACACTGGCCTCTTGTGATCCGTGTCAAATGACAAGGACAGCAAATACAGTCTAATGTCACCAGTACTTAAGTTTATAATGCCTGGAAGCCATCCCTTTAGAAATATTCTACCTTCTTTTCTTTGTTTTTCCTTTTTTTCCCTTTTTTTCTTTTATCCTTTTTTTCCCCTTTTTTTCTTTTTTTTTTTTTCTTTCTTTCTTCCTTCTTTTCCCTTCCCTTTTTATCTTTTGGTTTTTAGTGTTTGGTTCTTTTAGTGCACATTCTCTCTTGTTCCAATACGGTGTTATAGAAGGTATACAAGGAGGGGTCTTGAAATGTTTTTGTTCTAATAATCTTCTTCCAGAGAGAAAGAACAGGGCAAAAGGCTAGCAAGAAATTTATTCTCTAGCTTGTAGTCTGTAATTACCATATCTTGAAAAAAAAAAAAGAAAAAAAAGAAAAAAATCCACATGTTGGTGTGTTTGATTTAATGCCATCAGAAGTGTAAGGTTACATGAAATAAATGGCTAATTGGGTTAATTTAATAGCAGGTTAAATCTTTCTTTTATTTTGTGCTAAAGGAATATTAAAATGGTGCAGTTTTCAAGTGGTCTTGGAAAAGTAAAGTAGAGTTTCTTGATAAAAAAAACCCCAACATACAGTGTTCCTACTGCTAGGTTTATGGTGGGAGTTACTGGCATTCTTCCAGTTCACCGCATGAAAATCTAAGCTGCCTGTATAAGTACAGAATTTAGTGTTGGGTCTTAAGGTTTTGGTTGGCATGTTGCCAAAGATGTTATGTATTTAGCTGGGAAAATTGCCTAGAAGTTAATTGAGAGGAAAACACTAATATACATCCTCTACCACCTTAAAAAATGTTATGGATATGCATATGTTGCTGATCCTCGATAAAAGACGAGTGTTTGCAGTAGAGGATTTGTTTAAAATCGGTCTGAAAATTTACTAGATTGAGTTTTTTAAGCCTGTCCATTCACTGTATTCACAAATAACGTTATTGTTTCTCCTCTCTTTTTAATTTTCTTGCTTGCACTGTCCTTAGATGGGCCAGCAGTGGGCCATGATGTGACCACAGCCTTCTCTGAAGCGGGGAGAGCTGAGGCACGACAACTTTGTGCCAGCTCCAAGTACTAGGCAAGAGTAATTCTCCTGCTTCCTCCCAGAATTACTCTGCTTGTGACAGCCCTAAAGATAATAGTGTGGTTTCTCATCTTACTACCAGCACCAGTAGAACCAGATTCCAGAAAATCCTGGCAGCTCCAATTACAGAGTGGGCATCGACACTTAAAATGGCTTAAGAGCAGCAGATGATTTTTCCCTGCATCTAGCCACACTGCATGCTATCACCTAGCAGAACATCTCAGGAGCATTGTGTGCCTCTGGGCACTGAGACCTCAGCAGTTCAGTGATTTTTCATATTACCATAAAAAATTAAGAGTTTTTTCATCTCAGTAAGTGAAACGATGCCTTTAAACTGTAACAAGCCAGTCTGCAGCATCAGACCTTAACTGGTTAATGCTCACAACTGTAAGTAGGCTCCAGATAGACAATAGGATACCTTATGGACTGAGGAGGCTGGGAGGCAAGAGGCAAAGGAAACAAAATTAGGAGCTATGCTGAAAGCAAATGAGGAAAAGGCTTTCTTCCAATTGTGACAAACTGTCTTCTTTTGTACACCCACTGGATGCTCCTGATGCACTGGGCTAGAAGAGACATGAGCAAAGTAGAAACAATGACATTTCGCTACTGTATGGATTTCCTCTCCCTTCACTTAATCCTGTTCTTATTGGGGCCTTGTGCTGAAAGCTGATAATTTTGATGGCCCCTGAATAAAGCCAGTAGCTTGAATTCCTGCCACCAGCCCCTTTATAATGAATAGGGCTAATGAATGCTAGTAAGTGGTAGGAATCTGTGACCAGCTGCATCAAGGCAGGTAATACAGCTCAGATTTAATTGGGAGCAGGTATTGGAAGGCTGTATTACTTTAATTGGTGAGGGGGTTTTCTAAATGGAAAGGACAAAGTATAATGGACAAATTGTGCTGTACAATAGCACTTAAGCTGGGATTGTATGCATTCGTTAATCTGTTGAGGAATGAGGCAATTCTAAACAATTTTCTCAGTGAAACCAACTCCAGAAAGCTTGTCCCTTTTGTTCTCCCTTGGGAAAATGCAAGATTGAAACAGAAAATACCTTTACCGAAGCAATCATTTGCCACGTGTGGAAAGCGGATACAGCTGTAAACTATGAAAGAGGGATCTTTGTAGTACAATAAAGGATGGAAAAAGAGATAAAGCTGAGGATAAGAGTGGTCCTGTCACTGCATCCAAAGGAGGAATAAAGTGATGACATTTACAGTGACAGATGAGACTGTAAAGAGAACTCAGGACAATTTAGAGAGGGAAATTTGATATTTAAAAGAAAGGGCTCTGATAATTAAAAGTAGCATTACATTAAACGGTTACGCATGTCATTAGTGACAGAAGGGAACTGGTGCCTTTTGAAAAGTTAATGATTCGCACAGACCTGCTCTTGAAACTTTCTATGTAGTAAAGTTCACTTGAACACAGCATACTGTATGCAACACAGCATAAATTTTCTCTGTGTTTCATAGTGGGAAATAAGAAAGTTATATGATAATATGGAAGGTGTACTGTAAATACCATATGCCAATGTGTGTACAGTGTGGGTGTGTATGTGTAGAATCGTTGTACGCTGGAGGTCCAAGGTAGAGTTGAAAACCCAGCATATATAAATATTGTCAAAAATGCTCATTCTGTGGAATGCTTGGAAAAGGCAGGGTGTCTTTTTCTCAAGGAACAGGTTCACACGTTTTATTTTTGCCTTGTTTGTGTTTAGTTAGATCTGTTCAACCTAGCGTGCCTATGGCAACAGAAAATAACTTAGAGAGTAACCTTAAAAGGTAGGGTGTATTTAAAGTGAAACAACACAGCACATACAGCCAATTTATGTGACTGCTGCAGCTGTAATGGGTTAAGAGAGCATTTGTAACAGTTCCTCCAGCAGAGCTTTTGCTCCAGTATACTTCATTACAGGTGGGAAAACGAGAAGGATTGTATGTCCTTCAGAGTTCATGTAGGCCAGGCAGTGGGAGGAGAAAAACAAAACGAAGCTGAAAGTGAGTGTTGAATGGGCTTTCCCAGGATCCCCAGGTGGGTTTCATGTATTGCCTAATGCTGAAAATGAGACAGATTCAGCTTTCTGTACTGGTTGTAAAGGCTGAATTATCTTACACTTACTATTGTTCACGACTAAAAGTCAGTACACAAAGCTGCAGCTTATTTCAGAAATTCTTTGTCAGTAAGAACTATTTTGTGTTCAACCTTTTTTCATTTTTTTACAGATAAGGATAGAATTTAGTCTTGAGCTCAAAATATTTATACATATGCATAAATTCTAAATTAAAACTGACATGCAAGAGTAACATTATTAAATTCTAAAAAGGAGCATGAAATTAATACTTATCCGTTTGTGTGAAGAGGGATCAAAAATGTTTTTGCAGAAATATGTGGTTAGCACTGTGTGAACTGTAGCAAAGTTTTCCTGAAAATATGTGAGGTACACAATAAAATAATCTATGACAGGAAAACAAAATGACACACAGGACTACCTATGTGATGAGCTATCATTTCCTTAGCTCTCTAAATAAGATGTTTGAACAAGCAACAGACACAGAGGAATGCAGCTGGAAAATAATTTAGATTTGAAAATAAAGCATTACTTATGGAATCTAAGCAGACTCCTTTGAAATCCTAAAAAGATGTACTGATCAATCATTATAAGATTCCTAAGATCAATTTTATGCAATAATCATGTTTATTTGATATGGAGAAAATAAGGCAGCTTAATGTCACCCTGCCTCCTGTCATATAACATGTGTTATCCCTGTAGAGCATCTCTATCCCTAATCATATGACATTAAAAGCATTCAGGGGAACTCACCTCGCAGAGGAAAAAGGAGTTTCTTTCAAAAACACCTGTGTTCCTGATCTTTACAAGTAAACAACAGAGACAGAAAAAGTGCAGGGACTTTAGTAGGCTGCTTGGAAGTTTTTAAGGAAGTTGGCACCACAAACTCTATCAAACTACTGATTATCCACTGTGTTCGAGGCTCAGATAAATCTTTTTCTTCTTTAGCCTGAAAAGAAATATCTAAATTTCATTAAAGGTTGCATTGCTTTCTTTCTCCATCTGTGTGCATGTGTATCTATATATTTGTGTATGTGTTTGAAAGAAAAAAAAAAAAAGGACCTTGAGATGTGATGAGCTTTGAAGTTAGTTTTGAAAATAGTAGGCCTGTCACAGAGCTTCATTATCTGTTTCCGTTTACTACTGCCATTAACTTCATATTCTTCAGACTAGATCCTTTCATTCCCTGCATGACCTACAGGAACCTTAAGGAAAACAAACTAAAATATAAAAAAACCCTAAAACAATGACAAAAAACCCCACCAAAACCAACAACAAAAAAAACCCATATAAAAACAACAAACCACAAAAAAAAAAAAAAAAGCCAACCCAAAACATACAAAAAAACCCCACCAAAAAAACTCCAACAAAAAAAACCAACCTACAGTTAGTTCACATATTGAGAAAGGTCAGAGATCAGTCTGCCTTGTTACTGAAGTCCTTTAGAAGATGGACATGTGTTGTGTCCTACATTTCCTAGTTAATGTACGTGAATTGTGACTTTGAAAAGCCAGTTCTGTGGTCTTTGGAGTTGGGGTTCTCCCAGGCACCCAGCCTTCACAGCAAAGCTGGAGTGCAGTTACATGGCCTCTCTAACGTACAACGAAGCCACCACATTGTTTCGGTCTTCAAGAAGCTGCTCCATAGTAGAAATACCTGGTTATTACTTACTTCTGTTAGGTGAGGTTGGAAGAGAGGAGCCAGCACTGAGTGGTTCCCTGTTCTCTCACAAGATCCCAAAACAGATGCTGCCACACTGCCCTGTGGCCCATGAACATCGAGTTTTTCTCTTTCTGGAATACTTATGGTTTTCTGTGAAAACTGACACGCCAGGTTCCTTACTTATCAATGAAAAAAAATCTATTAATTCGTAAATTAAGTGTAATAAATATCTTCCTGAAATAGTACTCTTCATAAAAACTATTAGGCTGCCTGCAGGAGCTGGTGTAGGTGGGACTGAGAGGAGAAATTGCCAGTGGTAACATGTGGTCTGTATGTTAGAAGAACTTAAGAACACAGTGTACCACATATGCAGCTTAACTGCTTTTGTATTCTTGTGCCAATGATTTTGGAAAATGAGTGGTTTTGACCTCCTTCTTTTGACAGCTGCTCCTTAAAGATCAGACTTGTCATTACCCTGAGGTAGTGCACATTAGTTTATTCCTGACTCTCCTTATTGTCTTATAAGTGGCGGAGGTAGATTTCCACAACTTACTCTGATTACTTCTCTCCTGCTTTCATATTTTCAAAATAAAACATAAACCAAAGTACATTCAGTTTCCTAAGACAGTTTTGGAAGGGGAGAAAGGGAGAAAGGGGGTGGTGGGAGGGAAGAGAGAGATAAAATGTGTGCTACCCTAGAAATGGGTTTTCTCTGTCTATGCAGATGTGTTGAGACCATTCTACAAGATCCAGAATAACTATGTGAAGCCTTCAGAAATTGTTTTATCTTGTGCAGTTGAAGAATGGAAAAAATGCAAAGGAGACTCTGGTTTGGGACGTACTCTTCTTGTCAAAGCAGAGAGTGAAGCATAAGTCATAAGAGAAAACAAAACAAAACAAAAAAAACCAAACCCAAGTTTCTAGTTCATTTCAGCTCCAACACTGGAGTAAAACTGAAAGAACTATAGAGAGTTCTAGAGAGTTGTACATAATATATTTGGAGTTCATGAGGACCTTGTCAACATTTTTACATTGACAAATTTTGGTCTTCTTCAGAGTCTTTACTGGAATCTGGAAGTGTGGCATAACAGCTGACAGACCTATTGGACCCCCACTCACTGTGCTTAACTCACATATGCCTGCAGTGATGGATGTGGAAAGGACAATTTCCCGAGTACGATTGTGCAACTTAAACTGGGGGAAGGCACTGTTTATGTGAATGAAAGCTTATAAGCTGCTCAGCACACTTACTGGGAATAGTTTACTCATCAGTACTACAAGGAAGACTTAACAATTGACTTTCTAAGTAGATTTCTAGGGCTTCCTTGTTTTAATTTTAGCATTTATCTTACAATTTTATCTTCTGCTTTGGCTTAAAAATAACTACAGTGCAAAAGTACAGCTGGTAACACTGATAAATATATAAAAGAAATTAAAATCCCTAATCTTTTTAGAAAGGGTTTTGTTTTTGGAATGATGTTGCCTTTTCAGTTAGCACTATAACTGAGTTGAGTCTCTCTATTTTCTCACTCATTAACCTTTTTCCCAGAAATAGAGGCATTCTGTACATAATAACCTATAAGGAAACAGCGTAGACTTCTCCTGCCCACTTCTATCTGCAACCTGAAAAGTAGAAAGGCAAAAACTACTTGAAAATCAAAATAAGTAAATTAATTTTTTTTTGAAACCTCTGGAGCCAAATGCTGTGGGTATTTTGATTAGGCAACCTGTCTTTGAATGAGCAACCATTGCTGTGTGAAAGTTCATAAATCCTGAAAATCTTGTCAATTCCACTCCTAATGATGTTGTACGCGACATTTTATTTCAACCACCCTAAGAGGTTTTTTCCTATCTGAACTGGTCTAAACTCCTTCCCTTCCTACCAGGAAGTTATTGTTCTCAGTTTAGTTTCAATTTCCAGTCACAACAGGAGAGAGGTTTTTAACTTCTTGACTGGCATAATTTCTATCAGTTCCTGCCTGAGCTTTCTCAGTATAACCACTGTTGATCTTTTTCTTTAGAAAAAAATTTTTTTTTGCTCTCCACTTATGATAATTTTGGAGGGTAACAGAATGCTGCCTCACACACACACACAAGAAAAATGAAAAAAAAAGAAAAAGAAAAAAGAAAAAAGTAAAAAAAAATCACAAGAGAAAAATAAAAAGAGAACTAAAAGGACCTGTAATAGTCAGCCATCTCCAGTTTCCAAACGAGTAAAGCTTTTTGTAAGATGATCCTGAGTAGATCCCTCTTGATGTGAAACACAGGATCTGAAGTCCTGAGCAGGTACTGTCAGAGCTGAGCATTTTTATAAGCTCAATCACAGAACTTTAGTTTGAGGAAAAAATGTTCTTTCTCTTCATGGAACTTTATTAGTAGCAGTTAATCCTTGTTATTCACTTAGGTGGGCAGAAAAGGATGGTATTAAAATATACAATAGAGGTTACTTAAGTTTTAGTAGGCATGGAGATGGTCTCTTGTTTGTGCTGTACTCAGACATTCTGAAAATATGGTTGATTGAGAGTATTCAGCAATAACAACTACACTTCTTCAGACAAAGGCATTAATAATCAGCAATGATCTTGCATCAGGACTCTCCATTCTTTTATGTAGCTAGCAGACATTCATATCAGAAGGGACACTCACCTCTCAGTGCTGAACCACATCAGGAAAAGCTGTCTGCTTGGAGTGAGAGAGAAGATCATGTTTGCTGTATCCATTTTTCTCCTTTTCTTTTTCAGTTTTTGTTTCTTTCTCTCTCTCTCCTCAAGTTCCATTTAGATGTACTTGTGAAAGTTTTCCTGTTCAGAATCTTGCATGCTAACTGAGCTTGTACAGCTGGTTGTATTGGAGCTTGCATTGCAGTTAGTGGCCAGCTGCTGATGTTTAGCACCAAATATCAGCTTGTTTCAGCTAGCGCTGGATACCTAATGCTTCACTCTGCTGGAAAGCAGAACGTTATATGCTACAGTGCTGTATGGTTACATATTTATCTTCTACATTTCTTAAGGTAAAACTCATGGATGTGTTTCTATGATGTGCTCATAATCCAAGTACCATGTTTTCTGTAAACAAGTCATCTGACTCAAAAACCTTCAACTTTTTTTTTACCTTCTTTTTTTTTTTTTTTTTCCCCCCAAAGAGAAAGTTGAGGAGCAGCAACCTTCACATCTTAAAATCATTTATGCCTCTAGGGGACCAGTCATTATCCCACAGTAGGTATTTCAAGTTGGCAAATCAATGGAGAAGATCAGGGATGAAGATGAAAGAGCCAGCTAGTCCTGACCCTTGCCACTTCTTTTTTTTTTAAGTGTCCTTCAGTGCTGATCATGCAAAGAGTTGTGCTTAGGCTTATGTTACCACCAGCCAAGATGGAGAAAACTCATCCTTCTTTTGAACTTATCCTTCTTTTCTCCAAAGGCTTTTTGAAACAGCTTTAGGTTTAGGGTTAATGTTTTGTCTTTCTCTTGCTCGAGACTTTATTCTTTGCCCGAAGAATTAGTGAGAATATTTCTTTATCCTTATGTTGTAATGACCATTGTGTAATGACAATAATGACATAAATTGTCCAGTCCAGGAAACTGGTTCCTTTAATACAGAGACATACTCTGCTTTATAGCAAGCCACAGAGTGTGAAAGCTTGTCAGTAATTAGGAAGAGGAAGACTTCTTCATATGTAAGTGGGCAAAGTTTTTCTCTTTCGCTCTTGCTAAGCAAATTGTAAAAGACACAGTTTATTTTGTAACGAATGAAGGCTACCTGTTATTTTAATTATTGCTTCTGTTGGTCAGTCTTGTTGCAGTTGTCTGTCTGCAACAGATCAGCAGTATTTTGAGGGAGCAAAGGTAACAACCAACTAAAATCTAATCACTGTTTTTAAAAGATATAACTATCCATTACCCTTCCTGTGACACTGAAAAAAATGTTTTAATAAGAGTGACAAAAATCCCAAAAGCAGGTTTATGAAAAGTTCAGGAAATACAAAATTACTGAAAACAGTCTGTGGAAGACAGATATTTTAGTGCTTCATTTGAAACCCCTTAAATTTGACTGATTTTAAGAAGTATCCAACACTGCTTTGAAAGCACAATGTCTTTTGAAGTGTGTCCTGTAAACCACCAAATGCTACATTTTCTAATCTCTACATGTCTGAAGTTGTAGTCTGGAGAGGTTGTAGGCTTCTAAGTTGATTTTAGACATCAAAAATACAGTAAGTCTTCTTTTAACTTTTAAAATCAACCTGTGTAAAGAAGTATCCATGCTTTCCATGCTTAGTCCTCACACTGAAGTTAAGATGCAGCCCTTTTTGATATTATGAAGAAATTATTGCTTCCAAAATTAATTCCACTGAAGAAGGAAGCATTTTCCCATAATTACTCCATTCCCTCCACACATGCTTTCTCAGCAGTAACCAACTCCTAATGGTGCAGTATTCAGACATATTCTTGATCATGTAAATTTTAGCATATGTTGTAGCATAACTCATGGAAGAGTAAGACCCCAAAGTGTCTTAGTCACAGTTTTAGATTAATCCTTAGATTAAACCTTAAATGAGGTTTTAGCCATCTCTTGGATTCCAGATTCTTCATGGTCTGTAAAGATTGTAATTTATGAGACTTCCACCACCCTGTAGCTCGCTCCTCAAAAGATGCGATCTGATCTCTCTCTCTGTACCTTGACTCACCAGTTCTTAGCATGGAAGGATGGGAGGAACATCTGGGGAAGGCCACTGAAGACTTCCGAGTCTCCCATCTGGGCATGTTTTCTCTGTCACCAAAATGCCTTCCCCTGTTCTTTGAAGATGAGCAGAAAGGATTTTGGCTGGAAAATCAAAACCCAAACCCCGTATTTCTGCATTACACCCAAACATATTCCTGCAGTGTGGTAGGAGACACAGAAGTTAAAGTCTGAGGCAAAGAAATAGCCACTGGGAATTAAGAAATGTAAATGGGGATTAGATTTACTTCAAGCCTAATCATATTGAAAAAAATGTCCTGGGAAGTGCTTTAGTTTTGGAGATAACCATAGCACCTTACTTATTCCAAAGTGTGATGAGCTCTCCATGGCTGTCAGTCCTGCTGCAGTTGCTTCCTTCGGGAGATGTTTGAGTAACACATTAGTGGCCACTCTTTGATAGATCCATATTCTAATCATGCTTGATCTTGTGTTAGTTTGTGAGGACTGTTGCAGACCTTGAAATGTGCAACTAACTACTCATGCTATTATCAAGGCAGGTTGTTTTTTAAGTGAAGTTACTGAAATGTGAGTCCATGTCCTGTTGTTGGTGATACTGGGAGATAAGTTTTGATAAATATTATGGAAACTAATTTAAGCAAATTTCTGCCTGTTCTGGGTATTTGAAAGGCCATTTCCTTACATTTGTTTCTATCTTTTCATGTACTTTGTAACAGAGATCTCCATAACTATATATATTCATACTTCTGTTTTCCTTTTCAGTTAATCCAAGGATTCTGTGTTTTATGGTTTCAGTTTGGTAACCTTTACTTCTTAGTGGAATTCCTTGAAAAAACACACAAACAACCCTTTGTCATGTTTGAGCACTTTGAGTATCAAAGCTTTAGTCTTATTGCTGCAGAACACATCCTAATGCAAGTATCTCATTGCCACCTCTGAAATGTAGCTACAGCTTTGGAGATTGTGGAGGCAGTATTGTTCCACTGAAGAACACAAGCAGCTAGATCACTTTAGTTCACTGCTTTAAACTTAAGGAGTAGCCCTTACTGCTACTTCTACACCTTTGTTCCCTCACCTATGGAGACTGAGATAGCTAATATTTGTTCTGCTGGTTTTTACTTTTCCAGTGTTTCTTTCTTTAGTGCTTGTGCTCAGTACACATAATCTTTTATGATGGGAAGTCTGCTGATTCATGTTTGTAACTTGCCGTTGAATTCCATGAGCTTGTTGGCCAAAGACTCGTACTAATAATGTCAAATTAACTTCATGTTCAGCTATCAGGAGAGGTTTTAAAATCTAGAACCAGAAACAGTTAAGTTAATAAAGCATCTTTAGATATGACAAGTACTTTGTGATCTGGGAATAGTCAGTTTTTTATGACTGAGGCCAAATTGTTGAGCACATCAGTATTAATAGCTGGGAGGTAAAATTCATCTGGAAAAAAAATAGTTTGCGTTATCAGTTGCTTCTCTGTTAACCTTCTATCTCTTGATCAATAAATGAAGTCCTTGGGAAATAAATATACAAAACAAATGTCTGTTGTACAGCAAAATGTTCTTTAATTTACTTCTTTTTGTTAAAAAGTGACGTCTGTTTAGCACGTCGGTTTAGATATGATTTAAAGCAGTTGACATGACAGATTGAAAACTTAAAATGTAGCATGAATAATACACAGTAAATTTATGTTGGGATGTTTTTATTCACTGGGGAGCCCTGAATAAGTTAGCAGCAATTGCAGCCACAACTTCTATAGAGGGGAATAATTTGTATTTATTCCATTCTTCCTGGGAGTTAACTGATGTGTGTGTGAATATACATATTATAGACACATGTGCATCTTTATATGTGTGTGTGTGCATACGGGCGTAATATGTGCATGTATATATGCATATAGTCAGCTAACCGAGGTTCACACACCCACAGTCCATGAAGTTTATTAACAGTTAGCATATCAACTCTAAATGGAGCTCACTGCAATTTGAGATGTGCCCTGCTAGGAGCTAATGAGCAAATTCCTGCCTAATATTGACAATTAATCAGGCATAAAAGCATCTAGGATCAGGACCCATTGCCAAGCATAGAAAACTCGTACAGACTTCAATGAAACATGATATGTGAACAAATTTGTCTAATTGTATATCAGTCCTGTGAACAAATTCCCACCAAAACACTTAATTATCTACAGTATGGAAGCAATGCATCCATCTCAGAATCTGTTAGTGGCTTTTTGGTTTGTTGTAAACCATTTACCGTAACTAATAAACTGAAGGAAGTATTATTATGTGTTCTTGCCAATGTTCCTGTTTTAATTGGTCTTGTATACTTGAGCCAATATCTGTGCATTGGCTAGAGTAACTGAGTAATGGTTACATAATAAAAAGTGATCCTTATTGGCTGAATACTTCTGTTGGGGTGGGAAGATTTGGTCTCAAACTGATAAAAGTAATATCAGAAGTCAAAAAAAACAGTGCAATAAAAGGATCATCCTTTTAGTCTATAGCAAAAAGAATAAAAGACGTTATTGTTAATATGGAAAACATATTTGCTCAGGTTCTAGGAGCTTAATGCTGATAATATAATATAAGGTATAAAACTTACTTTCTTCTAGAATAAAAACCGTGTACCCTGTTCCAGGTTAAAATCATGGCAGAGGGCTTTTTTTGTCAACATCCATAGAAAGCCTGTTATGACACACAGCAGAAAATCACTTGAAGAAGTATTGCTGTTACTCAGTACAGAAGAATGATTTGTGCAAAGAGAAGATGCTTTGGCCTTGAGACACACACAAGTAAATTGGGTAGTTTTCCTAAGAAGCATTCTCGTTGAACTGTTTTTCTTTTCCATTTCAGTTGACAATATGGATCTGTAGTATATTGTTGGATCTGCTGTGTGATAACACAACAAAGCCTGTGTTCGGCTCTCAGCAGTGCTATTTATACGTTGTAACATTTTTCAAAGTACCACTTTGGTGTTCTTTCACTGTTTTTTTAAAAAAAGACAATATAACCTGCCCCCAGAGCAGATATATAAATAAATAAAAGCAACTGTAAGCCCAATTCAAATCTGGATATTTCACTGACAGTAAAGCCCCTTTTTCAGTTTATTTACAGATGAAGAGCTGCACCTTCCAAATGATGTAACATGAGCCAGAGTCCACTGCTTACAATTGGAGAAGGCAGGAGTTGCTCACATCTTTTTCTTTAGCCTGAAAGTTTGAATGGACAGCAAGGACCATCTCTCACATTCTTCTGACAATCGACTACAAGTAGCTGTCATGCAGAAATCACCACAGCAGTGAGGGCACAAGCCATGTTCTCAAGTGGAAGGGAAGAACAGTGAAGGAAGCAGGCTAAGTATCTACTAATTTTTACTTGAGGATGTATCATAGTAAGAAAGCTCTGTATCACTGCTGAGCTTTCGTATTGAAGTGTGTCTTCATGTGGTCTCCAAGAGAGACCCTTCTGTCCTGGATGCCAATCAGAAGTGCTCAGCCAGAAGCTGAAGTGACACTTACTCATTGCTGGAAATCAGGGAAAGAAGCAGGAAGGGATTTATACTAGGCAACTGCATACAGCTTTGGTAGCAAAAAAAGGCAACAAAAAGATTGTTCAAAATTTTAATACTAATGTATTTTGCAATACACATCACCAAAAATAAAACTAATCACAATTTCCCCTTATGCCATTTCTTTGGCAATGGCCAGCTTTTAATATTAGCCATTTTCTGTGAGTGTATGGCGTATCTATGCATGTCCATGCCACAGTTAAAAACCAAGAAGAAATATGATGGCCACTTGCTAAATGCTGAATTTCCATTATGATTGCAGTATACAGCAGGATTACAAACCATGAATACAGTCAGTAAGTTATATTTTGTGGAGGGAAGTTTAATATTATTTCCATTTGTTTTAATAAGTAAGAACAAGAAGAGGAAAATAAAAATAAATAAATAAAAAGGCGCAAGTGAGGAAGCACTTCTTTAAATGTCCACTGCTTCTTTTATCATCCTGATATCCTGATAAAATGTCTGGATAGCCTCCATGGCTCCAATACAGGTAAAATGCCTTGTCACAGTTCAGGCTGAATTTGTACTCTGAAAAGGTACAGAGAGAAAATTCTCATGAAGGACATTATATTCTTGGACATAAACTTAGGAAGATGTGTGATCCTTCTATTTAGGGCATCCTACTCATTTTCTATAGGTAGATAATTTCTTCTCTTTTTGAAACTTTATTTGCTTTGGTTAAATCACAATCAAAGCAAAATATATTAACAGCTGTAGTGTCATAGATCTGCTTTTCCCTTAATTCATGGTAAATCAGTAGTTTCATGGGTAATTTGCTACAACCAAAGCACACAGACATGGAAATACCGCCATCATTGAAAATGTTCTGCTGTAAGGAACAACTTCTTGCTAAAATCATACCTAACAGCTTTAAACTTCTCACTTTTTCCTCATATCTTTCCTAAATAGGGCCTTTAGAACTTGAGGGATCTCTTGGAACATTAAAGATTATTCCTTTCTCACCATTAAAAGTATTTCCTTAACAAAAACACATGCTTACAATTAAGAGTCAAGATGAAACTGCTATGCTTAGGTTCAGGGGCAGCACACTGACAGAAGAGGTTGCTGAAACTTGTGTTGGTCTCTCATCTTCTGCACCTCATGCTACTTTGCTGGAAATTTTTGGTACAGCTATAGCTGTACTTGCTTAGAAAGGAACATCTGCCTTTGCCCAGCTTTAGATAATTCAGTTTTCCTACATACTCACCCTCTTACCTATTGTAATGCATTAATTTGAGCTATGTTGGAATACTCGGAATAAAAAATATCAACAGCATTTCCATAACACACACACTGCAATTAAAGAGAAAAGAGCTGGGTGTGTATGTGTATGTATATCTATACATATATACACATAAATAAATAATTAATCATAATTAAAAATACAATATATATGAATATATATATCAAGTTGACATTTCAAGATAACATAGAATGATTTTGTTAACTTCTGGCTGTTTATTTTAAATACGTGTGTAATTATAAAATGATTAATAAAGCTTATTGACTACCTTCTGTTCACCATTGTGCCTGAGCCATTTGCTGAGGGAACAGGTGACATCATGGGCTGGGGGGTCACAGGGGAGAGGGCATATCAGCTCCTGTGGCACCCAGAGCTGCCTGATGCTCCTAGGAAGACAGTCCTCAAACCAAAGTACTACTTGAAGAGTTAAAAATATTTAGCAATTGTCAGGAAACTTTTGAATTTTATTTTATTTTTTTTTTTCTGTTGAAAAATTAATTAAAAAAAGTCAGGGAAGCAGTCTTTATGTCAGAACTGTTTATGTTTTAAAATATATTTGCCGACTGGAGGAAAGCTGAGCTGCAAGTCTAGCCTCCAGGCTCTGTCAATTGTCCTGAAGACTGATCTAGAATTACAAATGAAGTCTGGAGACAGACATAGACAGTGTGTACCTACACCAGCCAGCAGGTTTGGGACAGCTATAAACCTAGGGCAACTGTTGAGTCACCTATGTGACTTATGAGTGCATTGTGAGTGCATATTTTTGCTTGCATGCACCAGTGACCCTCAGATTTAATTCCCTTAGTTCTACATTAAAATCATTTGTGTTTGGAAGTGAATGCATTCACATACTGCTCATATTGCTTTAGTAATGGTTACTCAATATAAGGTATAAGTGTTCCAGCTAATTTTCCCTTGAAAAACAACTGAACCAACATCTGGTTCAGACATCCACTGATACACCAAGCCTCATTTTAAGGCAACAAAACGTAAGCCATGAAGAGAAAGCATGGATGAAGTGGCAAAATGTTGAGATGGTTACAGTTTGTTGAATACAAAAATTTTCTGGACTCTGAAAGGGAAAGTAATTTCACTCCAGACTAATAAGCTTCTTTGGAGAAGTCATTGTAGTAGAAGACTTGTATCAAAACAATGTGTCTGTTCCTCTAGAAAGTTCTTCTTGAAGTACAGTACTAACTGAGAGGTTGTAATAATAATGTAAGTACTCATGAGATTAGAAGCAAAATTCTTTCATGAGTTTCAATCTGGTTAAAAGGGAGCCAAAATAAAATGTAACAAAAGTGATTAACTCTCAAGGTGAAAGGAAGATTTAGAACCAAACTTTGCTCTTGAAGACTGTTTTCCTTTGAGCTGAGCCTGTAGTACCCAGCCTTCGATGGCACTGCATGTCTTTAAAGTGTTATGCATCTATCATGTGCTATTTTACTTTCTATAATATGCACCTTCTTAAGAATATGACAGCCATAGAGGAAGAACTTAGTCAAATTGCTGACATAATCACAAAGCACTGAAAATTTCTCAGAAACATCTGTGAAGTTCCTACATATCAGAAGTTCAGAATGTGGCTAAAAACAGGGTAGTGCTGTTTGTGCAAATATTCAAAATTTTAAAAGCCAAAAGTAAAGTATAGGAAGGAAGAAGTAAATCATGTAGAAGGCATGTAAAATATAAAACTGTGCTTAGTTCCTGAGTTAAGCTATGGAAAAGAAGCTATGAAAAGTTTGCAAAGGTGAATTATAGCTTTTGTTTGACCAGCTGATAGAGTAGGTAAAAACAGCCAAACTTTTAAATATACAAGACCTTTCTCAGGTCTGAAGTAGGAAAAAAATATAACAGACTCACAATTATTTTAAAGTAAAAAGTGAATTTTACTGTTTATGCACCTTAGCAAATGATTATGAGACAGAATAGCAAGAGAAACAATTTACATTAACATTCATTACAGTAAAATATAATTTTTTGCTCCCAGCTTAGAATTATCAAGGAATGTATTAGAAGTCTGAGGAACACCATTTGTCATTACATATCTGCCTTTTCATATGATAAATAACTTTTTAAAAATTGATATAAGTTATGCTTGTAAATATCCCTTAAATCATCTTCAAACATTTCTTCCATATACTGAAGAAAAAGGAGAAATTTGATTTTGATATTTCTTGCTTTTGAATGTCATACAGCAAAATGTGTATTTATTTCATGGTTTAAACATGGATAAGTTTTACATTTTCTTTTAATGAGGACTTTGAAAACAAAACTGATAGGTTTGTGCAGTGTTACTGCCACAGCAGTAGAGAAGGCAAAGAGTACAAAATTTAAGATTTATGTCAATGATAACTTGAGTATTTCGGTAATTTCTGTAAGACCATTACTAATTTTTAGTGTAGCAGTGCAGTATCTAAGGGCAGATGTGTACCACGTTGGACCTAAGTGGACTATGGGTGTCACCGCTCTAAGTATATGTTCAGTGCATGTCTCCTCTGTGTGCAAGAAAAACCAGGTGAGCTTCAGGTGAATGAAACTTCATCTTCCAGCAAACAGACTCCCCGTAGATTATCCAACCAGTGGAAGTGGGTGACTAACTGGAGAATATGTTAGCAAGAAGCAAGGTAACATGGAGAAGGGCTGGAGTAAGAAAACAAGTCACAGAAGGCTCACTTGGAGCTGTCCAGTGAGGTGATCCCTCCCTACCAAACCCAATCACATGTAAAGCAACAGCATAAACACGCATCTGAATTTTTTGAGCATTTATTGCAAAGACTGTTTGATGTTGTGATATACTTTTAATTTTCTTTAGAAAAAATGTAGCTGGCTAGAGCTAATTCCACTTAAAATTATGTGAATTCCACTTAAAAAGATGTGAATTCAACTTTAATTAAGGAAGTGTTCAAACAACATAGCAGAAGATTCAATAAATGCATCTGTCGGTCAGCCAGTTGTAACAGCAGCAGTATTTAAATGTCTCTGTGAAAATACAGGGAAAGCAAAAGGAATTTTTAAATAAGATTTTTCTAAGTCAAAATAGAAGCTCCCATAGCTTATCATTTGGTGAAGCAACTGTCCATGTCCTTGTTTAGTCTTTGTTAACATAGCTTATATTTTTAAAGTTTCAACAAGTTGTAATAAAACACATGGAAGGGGACTGGAAAGAATCTGTTTTTTCCCCTCTAAGTTCACCCAGTCAAAAGTGGCTGCAAAAAACTTCCTTGACCCCTCTTTAGAAATACAAATCACTTCTGGGCAGACACAAAGAATCTAAAATTCAGACCCTGAGGAACTGATCAAGAAAACTCAGAACAATTGAAATAGGTGATAAAGCCAACATTTCCCAAGTCTTCCAGAACTAGTGAAAAGAATTTTGTGTGTATTTAAAAAACCTTACAAAAATATATCCAAATAACTGTGTCAAATATAAATTCTCATTAGCTTTATATAGGTAAAAATGTTTAGCAACACCAAACAATACAGTACTCAAAATATAGAACATCTAGTTTAATGCAGATTAATTTTTAACAAGAATTCCTATGCAGTAGGCAGATAGTTCCCACATTCCATTGTGATTGACAAGCCTGACATATGGAATAGTTCACAAATTCCCAGGTGACTGACAGATGGAGAATAGAAAGGCGGATAAAGTTGCCTAGAGAGCTGAGGACGATTTCATATTCAGCGGTTTTGATCAAAAGGATTCCAGATCTCACACTAAATTTAGCACCGCTGGCAATTAGTGCATGATTTATTCAGTCCTTTCATTTGCTGGTTGACAAATGGAAAACAAGCACAAAATTAAAAATAAGTTTATTTCCAGCATTTCGGATATTTAAAATGTGTGTGGCTTTGTTTGCACATAAATTAACATGAGATGAATTTATAGTGAGATTAAATCTGAAATGGAGATGCAAGCAATAAATAAGAGCTTTTTTATGTATCTTTCAGGCAGAACAGGTGTTTGAATTAAGAAATACTAATATGTTTAGCAGCATGACTCCACCTTTAGCATTAGGGAGTTGATGCTTCCCTAAATTTAGAATAATCTTTCCACAATTTAAGATTCTTTCATAAGCTTCCAGCATAGGTGACCATCTGTAAGTCAGTACTAATGCTTTTTAGACCAATAATAATAGAGAAAAACTATCCCCATGTTTTCTGAATGCAATTGAAGAACTGCATTTCTCCTACTCATAAGTCTGTGTAATTCTTACAGGTGGCAGCTAAACACAAACACAAAGTATGGGAATCTTCCCTGTAGTGGATAGCATCACTCTTTTATGAAAAAATACAGAGGAAACTCTTCAGATCTGTGACTAAAAATTTTTGTAAATAAAATTTCTGTTTCTCATCCATTCTACTCATTTGGGGGTGAAGAGCTATTCACTCCAAAATAATGAGTTCATGTGAACCCTTTGGACAGAATATGGCAATAGCTCACCCCAAAAATGGAGACCACGACGTCTCCTGGGGAACTGCAAGTCAGGGAACTTCAAGTACAAGGTTTCCATGCAGAAAGCAATTTATCATATGAGTATGAAGATTAAAAAAAAAAATAATTGTTAATTTCTAAATCTAACCCTGAATTCAGCGTGAGCTCATGCTCATCATTTGAGGGATAATGCAGGCAATGTAGAACTCAGGACATTTCTTTTAAACACATAAGCATGGTTCTGAACGGCTTGTGGAAAGTACCATCATTTGCAGCCAATATGGCTGGAAACCTGTAAGTCTATAAAGGCTTTTGCAACAAATAAAAGACTTATTAAGCTAATCAGAATAGAAAAAAGTGTCACTGCTCTTAGTGGAAAGGTGGACACTACTGATGGTAAATGTTCTAAATCCTGAGAGACAGAAGAGTCTGTTATGAACTAGGAATAAAACCATATTACCATTTAAAATTGTTGCCTATGCATGACTGAATTTATTTACAATTTTTTTCTTTTTCTTCAGAGACTTGAAAGTAATAACAGACAGAGGTGCAGTGTAACTCTAGTTGTACAAATCTTCAAGAAAGAAGGTGTTTCCAAAGTCTCTGTCAAGATTCAGCCCAGTTTCTAGCTCATGGCTTTAGGAAGTCAAAGTCATTGTCTCTCCATAAATGTGAGTCCCCTCTGACTTTTCTGCACCTCTCAAAGATAATAATGAATCCTCCCAGCTTCTCCCCTTCCTTTATACTTCTCTTTACATTCAAAAAACCCAACCAGCTCTTGCATCTCCAGTATCTACAGCTGTGTGCTCCAGATGGCAACATTTGGGTGAAGCATCCATATTTCTTGGAGGAAGGAACAGAGAAGGGGAAGAAGACCTCACAGAGAAAATATCTTACCATTGTGTATCAGGGTCTAAGTGAGCTACTCCTCAGTGGACATTTTTCAAGACATGCCTGTTCAGCTATTTTCAGGTTTTGTTCACGATCTTCTTCGGGTTTTTTTTTTTTTTTCCCTCTTTTCCTGACAGACAGGAAGGCAATGCTTAATGGTTTCTGGTAGGGCAACATCTCCATTTATTTGTAGCTACACAGACTAAAGACATGCATTTAAAATATAATGTGAAATTCTGCAAATTAGAATTATACCAGGAAGGTTTGATCCAGTCCAGATATTGGATTTTTTTATGCTTCTGTCCTGTGGTTACCAGGGTTTCAAAGTTCTTCATTATTCTGTGATGAGTAATATTGCTGACTTTGTACAAATACACTAGGGAAGGGAGTTTTGCTGAACTGGAAATGGAGTTCATCTGATGCCAAATAGCCTTGTCCTTTCTTTGCTGCCACCATCACTATGAGTAGTGTCAGTGGCACAACATCCACATTATAATATTTTTTTCTATACGTTCCTCATAAAGCATGTTTAAACCCTTGCATTAAAGAGCTGACATCTTCGTCTTTTGCTGGTGAAGCCCTGCACCTCCTGAGAGTATGTCTGCACCAGAGCTGGCTGAGTAGTAATCGAGGAATCAAAGAAGCAAAGAATTTTTTTGTCTCCTTGTGAGTTACTTTCCCTGCACGCTACTGATTACTGAATGAATTCTACTAACGAATTCTTCAGTTTTTTCCTGTGTACTTCAGATGGTTCATTTGGTGAATTGTTTACTACATTTACAGTTTTCACACAGTATTGTTTCCTCACCATGACTGGATGACTAAACTTTTAAATAGGAGACTAGGAGAATAATGAAGAGTGTGACTCCACTGGTAGCAAAAGAATCAGATTTGAGTCACATCTTCACGAATCTGTCTTTCATTATTTGACCAGCTGGAGTTTATATCCATCACTATTTTAGCCTCTGCTGATTTTTCACTTCATCATAATGTTTTGGTTAAATTCAAGAATCCACTTTCTGGGCCAGATTCTGCTTTCAATTATTTTAGTGTAAATCTAGAAAAACCTCGCTGAAAGCTAGTAAAGTTATTTTTATTTATTCCAGGGTAACACAAATGGAGTCTGCCTCCTCTGCATGTGCTGCTAGGTCCCTTATATTCATCTTTACTATCTCTCTATTTGTTTACAGACACTTTACAATTTTCCCCAAGAGCCCTTATCACTTGCTCCATGTGTGTTGTAAGGAAGGAGAGAAGGGTTCTTGCCTGATATTTTTTTCTTAGCCCTTTTATTTTTCTCTCCAGACACTATATTATGTGTTTAACTACTTAATATTATTTCCTCCCTGTCCACCCATCTGTTTATTTTAGTTGCTTCTTCCTCTTGGCTGGCTTCTGTATAGACTTTTCCCATATGCCTGCTAGGAATGTGAATGAATATGATTAACAAGCACTGAAATGCACAAATAAGATCCTACTTGAAACTCTGTTTCAGGATCTGTGTAGAGTGGATGTTTCAGACCATCTCTGTTTCTTAACACATTAAATATGCTTAACATAGGTGTGCAGATGAGAGCTAGTCCACACAATGAGATGGTGTTTCCTTGCAGTTGATGAGTATGTCTTGTGAAGTGATGCTTTCTGCCCAATAGCTGTCTTCATGTATTGTAGCAAGACAGTGGCTAACAGCTCTCAAGAGAACCATGTGCCATGCATTTGGATCTGTGTAGCAGATACTCAGAGCGGAGTCTTGCCAAAGCCTCTGGAAGTGTCACATCTTACATGGGTGTTGCAACTTCCTCTGCCTCTGCATAAGCCCTACCGCTGCTGAATTCTTCCAGAGCTCTGATAACTTTTACACATATAATTTAACCCAGTGTTACTTCCCCGCATGAAAGTACCCCGTGGAGCCTCGCTCACAGAAGGCTTTCTGTTGTATCACAGATTGCAGTGGCATGTCATAGAACTTAACGAGTTGAGATGAAGCAACAGGTTCAGAGAGTTGAGAAATTTAGGCTGGGGGATAAAGATGGCAAAGACAGAGGCTACCAAAGATAAGTGTATTGAGTTCTGTGACGGTGGATGGGTATCAGCTAAGCAAATTATACAGAACAATTCCTGAACTCGTGTACTTTGCATTCTGAATGCCCAGTCATTAAGTCATCTTAATGCTGATTTTCAGAATTGTTTAGCTGTTTTTCAGTTTGGGGTTTTTTTTTTCTCAGCTGTGGGCAATAATACCACACAATCTGTCCCACAAAAAAAAAGTTTTCTGCGAGGTAAGGGGTGTTCTGGCTCCCAAACCAGCTTGCTTGTTTCTGATTTAATATTCAGTCATCAAACAACCGCTACTCGTGACTTTTCTGTCCCAGCAAATGACAGCACCTGCCTTTCATACACTTTGAACTTTTCTCTAACTGGCAGAATACGTATACAGCAAATGGAAACAATATTTATTTATTTTTCACTTTGGCCAGGAAATTGAAAAGGTTTCATCTTCAGCTGACCTGAAAAATTGATTTGTACAAATGCTTCCATAAATGATCAGTTCCTTGATTGCTATTGATAATACTGGAACACTCTTGCTACAAATAATTTTTGGTGTTTATAATTATTTCCATCTTCATGGTAAATTCATTTGGGTTTGTTTGTATCTCCTTTGTGCTTGAACTCTGTCAGTCTGATTTAGTCTTACTGGCACCACTGTTTGTGGAAAAATACCTTTAAAATCAGGAAGCCCAATCACAAGGACCACATCCATCCAACAACAACATAGAAATGGTGCCAGCCAGCTCATGACTGCTCACTGTTCGGCTCTAAAAGGTAAATCCAAAGACATAAAATGATTTTCTGTGTCTGAGGGGACAGTGCGTATATTTCATAAATGTAAAAAGAGGTAGCTAATAAAATTGCTATTTTCCCGAACAGAATAGGAACCCAAATTAATTAAACATAATATTTACCTATGAATAAGTCCAATGTGTTGATCAAATTCCAGAATACGCCCAGGGAAATCTTGGCAAAAGAAGCAGAATGCATTAGGACCTCAGCTCCCCAGGTATACGTGGGTGTGAATAGGTGCACAGCTCCATTGACAAGGCTCCCAGCCTGCAGCTACGTATGGACTTTTGGAGAGAAAACTTGCACTCACGTGAGTATGTGTAGCTGGTTACATATTTGGAACCCAGATTTTCTAATTAATAATAAAGTCAGAGCTAAATGGTTGGTGATAAGATGCTGAAATTCAGACTAAGAAATTTCAAAACATATGGTAAGATTTGGGTGAAATCCAATGGAATAAAGTAATAGAATTTTGTACATAGGCCACAGAAGGGAAATGGAAAATGTGCAATGATGAATTAATGTATGGCCAAGGGTTATGTGTCCTATCCAGCAATATATACACTGGAAAGTTAAGAAAGGTCAATGTGGGTAAATAAAGATGTGAAAAAGTAATTAAGGGTTGAGACACAGGCATATGTGAGGTATAAAACACCCAGGTATGAGAGAGATCTGGAAGTATTAGGGAATGTTTTTCACCAAAAATTATGAGGAAAGCAAAGGTGAAAAATGAAATGAGGATCACAGAAAAGTTTAGATATATATTAAGGCATTTTTCAAGTGTCTAAAGAAAGGGAGGTCAGTGAAGGAGACAGCAGCACCTCAAAGTGAATAGAAAGATAATTTATTGAGAGGTAGATGCTTCAGAAGAATTAAATGTTTTCTTTGATTTATTGTTCAGAAAAGGAGTGGGGGACATATGCCAGGAATAGACAAATACCAAAGGAAAACAAGATCATGCCAGATTAAAAAATCAAAATATATGAAAATTTTGGCATAGGCTTTCAGCTGGTGAAAACCTTCCAGGTTTCTTTGCCCTCAGTAGAGCCAGTTAACCTATTAACGTGGTAAAGATTTATCCCAGTATTTCCCAGATCTGCTTAGAAAAGCTTAGAGAAGTATCCAAATGTTTTCATATTCCGGTGTTTTGGTTGGTTGTTTTTTTTTTTCCCTGACTTAGCTGAGAGCTTGTTACACGGACTTCAGAGTAGGCTTCCTATTCCCTCATCTATTCACTGCATAACTCATGTTTAACTTGAGGATGCTAGCTACAGGTTTGATGTATATTGCTTTCTATCATAGTTCAGTTTATAAGAGAAGTGATATATAAATAGAAAAAAACAGCCATACTTACTTCAGACTGGGGATTCATGAAAAAGGAGAGACCATTCTGGCCAACACTAGTGTATATGATTTATGGGGTACAGAATATGTTTTCCTTCTGGCATTTTTAGTGCAGGGACTGACTGTGTAAGCCTGCAAGTTAGATAGTGTAACACTTCAGCTGTGAGCAGTGAGACGTGCGACGGTGGAGGAGCAAGATAGAAGTTCTGTAAAAGAAGACTCCTGTGTGAATTTAACAATTTTTGGTAGCACATTTAGTGAGTCATCATGCTGACTTGTAGGACTTCAGGATTCCATAGCTTGTCAGGATCAGATATACTTCAGTACCCCCTGGGAATGCAATGGCAGAGCAGTCCTAACATAATGTTTTGCATATATAGTTTCATGTGTGCACCAGGAAGTGTCTTATCTTCTTTTTTTTTTTTTTTCCCACCAATCATGCTAGATGGAGATGAATCTTTTTTTTTTTTTCTTGTGACCAAAACCCTGGGTATTTTTTGTTTTTCTTTGGCATGTTCATCTTCACTAAGTTCTAAAATTAAACTGCCACTGAAAAATACTTATTTCTAAATTTTCTTTTTATTATTTGGATTGACCTAAGCAAAATATTTCCAGTGAGCGCTCACGATTAAAATCCTGATACCAGTGACAATATTACTGCCATATGGAAACCTATTGAAAAGCACTTTTTGTTGACACCCAGGTGTCAACCTGGGACTTCACAGCCACATTCTGTGGGTCAGGCCTGGGAAGAGTAACTTGAGCAGGAAGGAGGAGGGGAGTCCTAGAAGCTTAAAACAGTTGCTTCCAGCTCTGTTTTTCTCCCTTTAAGTACTCAGCAGGTAAGCAGCAAAAGAGCTACCTTGCTTGCTTCCATTTAATAATACAAAAAAAAACCCCAAACTCTGGTGTGAGCCTGTAAACAGCATGAGCAGAAAAAAAAAGTGTGTTCTGCAGGTGAGGCATTGCCAGTAACAAAATGGAAATCTACAAGCCAAATTTTCTGTGAAAACATTTTAATCGTTTTCACACAGCTCTAAAATTAGTCCCAGTGACAGAAAACTAAACTTAGTTAATGTATTTGTTGCTGTAAGGTGCGCTGATTTGTTTATAAACAGTGAATATTTTATAAAATTGAATGAGTATTGCAAAAAAAAGGAGATGAATATTCACTTCAGTATTAGAAATGGGTTGTTGTGTTTATGCCTCTTCTATAATCACTTTCTGTGAACCTTCCAGTGATTGAAATGCGATTCCCTTTAACTAATATCCAACTGAACTGTCTGAGGGCGTTCAAGGATAGTGAATATAAAACTCAATTTGAATGAATCACATAAGGACCTGACCACATCTGTTGAAGCTAGGATAAGGCTGCATACAGATGTACAGTCACTAGATTTGGAAACATATTTTCCATCAGAACTCTTGTTTGTTTTGCTGGGGTTTTTTTTTCATATTGAAGAATTAAATTTAATCAGCATAAAGCAGTTTCAGTAAAGCAGGTTCATTTCTTCAAAGTTCTAATTGCAAGAACAAATATATTAGTGGTTGAGATATTCTGGTTTACCACTTCCAGAATGTAAAGTTTCATTTTTCTGAACTTTAAAATTACTTCCACGTAGAAAATATTTTTCACATATTACCCAAATCAGTTACACATTGGAAACAAAACTAAATATTTTGATTGACCAAAAATAATTATTTTTACAAGAGCCATTTGATATCCTTTTTTTTTTTTTTAAAGCTGCTCTCCTGGAAATTTCAGATCTTTCAGTTCCTTATTAATCATATTCTGTCAGTATTTGTATGCTTTCCAGAAAAAAAAATAATAATAAATAATTTTAAAAAAGGTAAAGAAAACATTTTAGTTGTTTAGGGCCAACACTGATATTCAATGCAATGAAAATACTGTCCATATATATGATGGGCTTGTGTCTGTGCTTCTCAAAAAAACCTTTTAGACAAATTTTCATGACAGGATGTCAATCAGAGCACAGTGGTTTTTTGTTACTAGGTCAAATATTTAAAGGTTTTTGAGATCAGTAAAGTAGAGGCAAACTATATTGAAAGTGCTTATAGGGAAAACAGAGGTTTTAATGAATTAGCCTGTCCAAAGAAAGGGTTACCAGGAAAGGAAACTTTCTTTTAACAAGCATATGGTTTCTTTAGCACAGTGCTCACAGACGATGAAAGAATTCATCTGACTCCAATGTTTTTCTCCCAGTTATACAAGAACTTTTGTATTCTGTACTCTATGACTACCAATACTGAAGACACAGAAGACAAATGCGTCTGTTTGGCCATACCATGCTAAAAATAAGGCCACTTATCAGCCACCCTATTTCATAGACTCTAATGTTAAAGCAAACCTACCTACATACCTTTGCTGAAGCTCTGCTCTAATACACTTGGGCACAACCTGAAGCAGAGGAAGCTGGGAGATTTATGCCATTAATGGCTGCCTTGGCTAGCTGGAAGCCTTTGGCATCAGGATGGAGTGAATAGCTCAGGCAGTGCCCTTCAAACCGTTTTTGCTGAAGGTGCCTCTTGGTTTGGGCTTGTTTCTTGTCTACTTAAGGCAAAGAAAATCTTTGCATGATCCCTTGCTGCTGTTTAACCAGGAGGATTTCTAAAATTACTTGCCAAAACCAAGATACATGGGCAAGTTAAATGTGAGAAGCACACAGGGCTTGATGTCAAGAACTATGTGTACCTGCAACTTATGTGAAAGGGTAAAATATTAAAGACTGCAGCCTGTCTTTAAAATTAAGAATTAAATTGAAGAACCTTGCCTTAGGGTGAACAGTGGAAGCGGGGAATGATTCTGCATGAAAAAGACACTCAGCACGTCCCCCTGAAGCCTGGAGCAGCAGAGAGACCTGGCTGCAAGCTCAGCCGTGCCAGACAGGCTTTGCCTCTTATCTCACCCCCAGAGTGTTTCTCCACCTCTGGAACACACTAGCCCTTTGGTAAACTGATAAGTAATCTGAGATTTCAAGCTTAACTTTTCTCAGTGACTTTTTTTTTTTTTTTTTTTTTTTAAAGTACACCTTAATTTTCTGTGATGTCCTGATAAGGATACATCACTGCAAAGGAAGTAGGCTGGGCTTCCTCAGCATAAACCTTCAATTGAATCCCTGTTTATGATGAAAATAGAAAAGGTTCATGATTCACTGACCTTGGCCACTAGCCTGTTAGTCAGTATAATCCAGGCAGAGACACCTTACTAGATATGATCATCAAACAGTGGATTATGTAGCTGAACTCTGCTCCAATGCTGAAGCATTCATAATCTATTTGGAAAAGTGTCAGCAATATAGTGTTTGTATCCATGAGAAGCCCCTGGCAGAAGCTTCTACACAGGTTATTATGCTATCACCTGAAACCAATTGCCTGAAACAAACTGAAATAACTTCTCCCTTAAAACACTCTACTCTGAATTCTCATTAGGTATTTGGACTAGTTTAGCAGCTGTGTTCAGGCTTCCTTACAGAAGCAGAAAGGTGACTTTGATTGCTGGGCAGAGGGCTGCATGGGATTTTTGGTTGCTATTTGGGGTTTTTTTTAGCAGCCCTCTAGTAATGGAAGCTTTTAATTTTCCTTAGAAATGACTGATAAATTCCTGTGCATCAGTCTCTTTATTTAATTTCTGTAACATTTATAGGACCAAAGATAAGTTTTAACATAATAATGAATAACTGTGGTCAAGGTTCTTCATTAATTTGAAACAGAAGACAAACTAATGTCATGTTCACAACATGCAGTGAAATATGTTTAATTAACATGGAGAGGCCTCCAAAAATAGTATCTAACTGAGCTAGCTCCAAGAGCAGTAATATTGCATTTACTTGGCAAACCACTTAAGCTAATTAGCCTTGCAATGAGAGGGGGCTTAGTAGCTCAGTTATATTGTCTTTCCTCTCCAAACATATTGCTTCTGGGGCCAAGTGAGGGGCCTGACACTGCTTTTCACCCTGCAAGACTGCTACTACACTCCTTGCTTGCCAGGTTGTGCTGCATACTTCATCTTTGAATCTTTTCTTTTTTTTTTTTTTTTGGTGGGGGAAGGGGGCAACCAACCACCTCTACTCTCACCCCCCTAAAAAAAAAACCCACAATGCATGCTCAGAAGATGATCTTACCAGTCACTTGTAGAGCAACAACAGTAGAGAAACAGAGCAAAGTCAGTATTGTCTCGGGGGCTGACGATGCTAATACTGTCAAATTCAACATGTGCTTAAATGTTCAACATATTGCAAAAAATACATCTCTGTTTGTCCTCACTCGAAAGGAAAATGCATTCATAAAGGCTGAACAAAAGGAGAAATTAGAAAAAATGCCTAGAAAGAAGAATAACTCATAGTGCAACTTTCTGCACAGTCTCTATAGGAAGGGACAAATACTTTGTGCAAAGGTCATGGGGTGGGGGTGGGGAGCTGGGGGAGGAAATGGCAATAGGCATTTTGGACAACATGACATTTGCAGAGCTGTTAAGGCACTTAGTTGGCGAGCAGAAAAGTATCTCAAATAGAGCAGCATAGGACAGCTGAAGCAAAATTCATAGTAGGCACAAGGGAGTAAGTACTCAGAGAATTGCAGTGCCTCGCTTCTGATCTCCTTAATGTACAGACACTTCTCCAGAGAGACCATAAAGATATTCCTAGAGCTGTGACAGCCTATCCTATGTGCAGGAATGTAGGAACCTGTAAATCTCCAGGTCATCAACAGATCAGGTTTCAGAAATGTATGCTGAGGCATTTAAAGCTATCATATTAAAATATACTGTTCAGGACACTTAATGTATAGATTAGAGACCTTGATTTACTGTAACAACTCTGGAGCAATAATCATGAAAGGGCATATTAGTAACTGCATAATTTAGGGATAAATATCTGTAATAACAATGCTTCATAGGCAATATGAGATGCATTAAGTGGGGGTGGGGGTTGTTTTGTGTTTTAGTGAACATGCTGCCTGCTTTTTGACAGAAAGTTTTCATCTACAGGAGCATTTACTTTGAAAAAGTGAAAGCACTATGTTTTTAAAGTCATCCCAAATTTGAATAAGTAGCATATTTAGCTAGCGAGTTAAAGTGGTTTTTGCTTGCAACCTAATCCCTTTGAAAAAGAAAAAAAAACAAAAAAAAAGAAAAGAAAAGAAAAAGAAAAAGTAATGGGTGTAAATTAATATTCTAGATAATTTAATGTTTTGTCAGAAAGACACAGAGGTGTCATCTATGTAATATATTAAATAATAGAAATTGTATAGAAAGAGATTTATGAAACCCACAAAGCTTTTTTCGGTTGTTTTCTAATTTAAAAACTTATAGAGGGAAAAAAAAAAAAAAAACTAGTGTATTTTTCCTGTTTTTTAAGGGAGAGAATTTGTTTTCATGCAGGTGCCATGTTTGCCAGATTTTATCCTTGAGTGGATTCTTAAAGGCTACTTATTTGTTTGTCATAGAAATGACAGCTGAAACTGAAACACTGTAACTCTGGTAGACAACACTATAATAAAGTGAGTACAATACCTCTAAACATGAGGAGGACTGATTATTGTATTTATTACCTTGAGATCAAATGCAGAAATTAAAATGAACCTTTTTGGGGGTTTAAAAAACTATGTGTAGGGTGTTCACTTATAGTGGCTTCATTTCAGAATCCCTTGGGTATGAGAGCTGTGAATCAGCCAGCTTGTGATTTGATAGAGATATTGTGATTTTGATACAGATATTCAGAAAACTACAGATTAAGCACCAGAGCCCTGTCTCAAGTGTCCAGATTCTCAGCACAAGGGCTAAAGAATAAAACTTTTTAGAAAGTGTTTCACAACAGTGACAGCTGTCACCACTAGTCTGTAGAGATCTCACAGTCTCACTGGCACTTGTGAATGACTAACTGGTTGAGACTTCTCATTTATAGACAGAGAAATAAAATTAGTGTAAGAATCTTGAAAACTGAACCCTTATACTACCAGAAAGATAATCTGAAGAAGATAGATCATTTGGGCATATGAATGACAATTTTGAAAGTATTTTTGGCATATCTGTCCCAACTGTGAGCTAATTTTTAGTTTGAATAAGGACATAATCATGGGTTAATTATAATCAGCATACTTCTCTTTTATAAGTAATGTCTCCTGCATGCATAATCTGCAATACAGTCCAAAAAGTTTTGCTTCAGCAAATGAATTAACACATAGGGGCAACATAACTCAGGACTCTCAAAACAAAGAGATTAATAGTTTCACAAGGGTGAGCACAGGCTAACAGTTCTCCCAGCTTCTAGCTCAAATTTTGCAGTACAAGTTGACTTTTATGTTACCTCAGACAGGCTGCTACCACTGTCCAATGAGGTAGTTTTTATCTAGCTTGCTGGCTTGGGGCAACCACCAAGCCAAAGGACAGGGAAGCAGAGACGCTCTGAGAGATACACTGTTGGCATGTGTGAGATTTACAGGCTAAGGTCTGGCAGCACTTGTGGCAGAAGTGACAGTTTCAGGTAACTGTCATTGCTGTAAGGAACAAATACACACGAACTGATCTGCATCTCAAGCTCAGAAAGGATCTAAGGGTGGCATTGCTAAGTTACTCATGAAAGAACACTAGAGAACGTGTTAGAGGAAAAGGTGGTTGCTCTTGTTTTCTTCTTCAGACTCTAAACTGCAAATCAGAAAAAAATGATGACAGTAACACTTCATGAGAGCTTAAAATATTCAAAATGCATTTTAAGATACCAGTCGCAACTTTCAGCCCCTGGGAGTTTTAGTCAAATGAAAGCTGAAGAATTTGTCTTTTCAGATGACTAACCCTACAACACACTCCCAGGTTGTATTTTCCTCTGGAAACAGCAAGAGGAAACAAAGGAACTGAAGAATGCTGAAACTCTGGCTATAACTTAAAGAGAGAGTTCATTGTTCATTTTGCAACTATCTATTTCAGTACAAAAAGAAAGAAGGTGGGATAACATTACTTTGTTAGTTTTCTGGGTTTATAATGAAGTTTCTAAGCTATCAAAGAGAGAAGTGAATTGTATCTGAGTAAGAAGTAATGAAACTGCTGTATACAACAAGTAAACACATACCTCCTTGGTAAATTTTACTCTGAGCTTTTAAGATCAGATTTTTCTTTATCAGCCTGTTTAGAAATCCAAATCGCTGGAAGTTTTTAAAGGCTCACCAGAAACAGTGATACACCCATGCCTGGTTGCTTTCTGAACTGCCACGTATTGTGACAGTATATTTTCTTATCTAATATACAGAATTTTTTCCACTCTATGTGTGTGTGTGTGTTTTGAGTATTGTATAGACTGGTGGCCCTTTCAGAGCCTGTCATTCCACCTGCACTTCAGGCTCCTTTAAAATGAACAGGATTGTACTCTCAGCCTATAGAAAAGGGATGGCATTGAACACAAAAGGTTAAATTTTTAGCCAGTAATTACTGCTCCTTTAACATTGCCTTTTTTTCTTTAATCTAGTATTAATTCTACCCCTAACCTTGCTCCTGAGATCACTTATTGGCAGTGTAAAACAAGAATCCCTCTTCGTCATTCTCACTGTGATCTTTGAATTAAAATATTTGAATGGGGTATGCGCAAGGTACGGTTCCATAGGGTGTATTAAAGTAAATTGTCTTAGCAAATATGTCTGTTTCATTTGATTCTGAGGAATAATTGGTTAATGAGGGAATGATTACTTTGTTCAGACATGATTACTGAAGAAATGTTTGGTCCATATGTTGCTGAATAATGGGATATCCTCCAGTGAAAGGGGACAATGATTAGAAGAAATAAGATAGCTGGAGAATATGTTCCCCTAAGTGTTACACTAGTTTTTGTTAACAAGCCAACTCTAAGGATAGTGTTTCCCTCAATAGGCATGGAAGTTGAAAATACCTAATCAGTTTAAATTGTTTGTTGAAAAAACAGTAGGTAATTTTCTTTGTTTTTCTTGGATCAAAGAACTGTAGCTTCCTCTGATAAATGATGTGACTATCACAGCTGTTTCTCCCCTTTAACGTAATGTTAATTTGTTATTGTTGCCTTGATGGGCATATACTAATACAGCTATATGTTAAAAATTATCCCATCCCCCACTTCTGCTTATTAGTTGCATCTTACCATAGGAATTTTGTGCTCTGGCACTGTGAAAAACATGCATGCACACACACGCACATTATAGCTGGTGTGCATTGCAATGCTTATAGTTAATTAACAATATTCAAGTGTTTTCATTATCGAGGGTCATATTCACTTGCTTATAATTTTCTCTGTCTCACAGCTGAAACTTGCTGTGCTTGCTTGCAATTAAGAAGTGTCTTCCCCCCCCCAATAAAAATTAAATATAGATATATATATATATATATCTACATTCAGCCCATATCCAGGGCTAAACTATAGCAGTTGCTCTATCATCTGATGATCCCTCCACAGCAGAGAAGGGAGACTGGGAAAAGGAGGAGACCCACAGGCTGAAATGAAAACAGATTTCATGAAAAAGCAAAACTAATACCACTGCCAATATAAAGTACACAAATCTATACTCAGCCCAGCAAATGTACAGTGGTGCCAAATAAATGGGAAAGTAGTCTGCAGGATCAGCAGAGGCCCAGGCAAGGGCAGAGGCCCAAGCAAGGGCAGAGGCCCAAGCAGGAAGCACTCCATCCTCAGCAAACTTCCCCCTTTATAATGAGTGTGATGTCTGTGGTATGGGATAAATATCCTGAGCAGATTAGGGCAGCAGCCTAGATGACTGGGAACTGCCAATGGTCTGCAGCCCATATCTGGCCTGTGATTCAGTCCTGGTGAAACTGGGACAAGTAACTTCTTAAAGCAGTATTAGCAACCTAGGTGAAGATACAGAAAACTTCAAAGCTGCAAGGTACTATGGGTCCGGTTCAGAGTATACTTAAATGGGTATCTGACTTGGAGACTGTAGGCAGTCCCACAGAAGTCTATAGCAGGGAAGACAGGCAAGCAATGGCAGATCAGATGAGGGATCCACAGGTACCCATCTCTGAATTTTCAGGCATGTTGGAGTGCCTGGCTCCCATTGATTTAAACTGGAAGTGAACAGCTCAGTGCTGTTGAGGATGCCTCTGGCACCTAGCTTTGAACATCTGCTGGATACCCTGAAAAGCACCTTGGAGCAAAGTGGCTTGCCAAAGGTCATACCACAAATATGTGGCCTCTTTTCTAAAGCTGGAGGAATGCTAAGTAGTTATTTCATAAGAATAATGTTATAAATTTAAAGGGGGGGGGGGGGAGGGGGTTGTCCATTTCATTTTGATCCAGTTAACTCTTTTATCAGATCTGTCTATGGACAATGAATATCCAAAATTACATTTCATCAGTTCTGCTGGAAAATCTCTTGTTTCATTTTCTGTAAGCAAAGTAGTCACTATTTGCCAGATAAATCCCCAGGTAGCTAGCTTTCATACAGTAGAAAATAAATGTTGCAAATGAAACATCTGTTCAACACTATTATTTTATAATAACATTAATTGGCAGATGTCTTTAGATGACAAAGCAAAGTGTATCTGTTCTGATTTGTTCTTCTCCACAGAGCTGAACTTGTGGTCATTGAAAAGTACTTACCTAAAAAACTTTGTCAGCATGAGCAATAATTCACTGAGTTCAGTAATGTGAGATTTATTCCATGTAGAAAAGTATGAATTATAAAGGCCAACTGCCCACTGAAAAAAATGTTAATGCATTGTCCAAAAATGTACTTGTGTGGAGAAAGTTACCCTCTCCATTGGCAGGACTGGTACTTCAATCTACATATAGTTTGCACAGAAGTACTGTGCCAATTCAATTACTGTCTGATTAATGAAGTGTTGCAGGTTTATTTCAGGGGTCTAGCTAGCTATTAATTAGCATATTGGGGCCTATACTCTACTGTTCTGCCCTGATATGCTTTGAAAAATCCCAATGCAATTAAATAAACTCTAATATGCTTTAAATAGTTACTTGAGAAAACACATTCAGATTTTTTTAAAACCCTTATGGGATTTTTAAGCACATCCAGATTTATTGTAAAGCATCTGAAGTTCTTTGTAAACACTACTGTTGTGTTGGTTTGTGCTGTTCAGCAAAATAGCACTCCCCTTGCTTTAACAGAAGTCTTCCTCTAACATGACAAGCTGATGTTGTTTCTTCAGGGTGCCTTGGAGAGAATAATGAGGTTGCTGGTACCCCCAAAACCCACTGAAGTTGTTTGCACTTTTCAGTGGTCTATCTAGTCTTTGCTGGATTTCCTGATTTGTTGGTTTTGGTTTGTTTTTGTTTTTTTTCCGAGGAGAATGGTGCTAACACAGGGTGGAAAACTGGAAAGCTTGTTAGCATAGTGTTTTAGGTCTGAAAGTGAAGAGTAGGAAAAATACCATGCTGCCTAAACTAGGAGTAGCTGAACTCTTTCTACCCGGGACAGTAGCACAGAGTGCTAATAAATGTGCTATATGTTCCTCAGGTCAGAGGGGTTGTCTGAGCAGGCACATTTCAGTGCATACTGATCACAAGGAGGCTGGAGAGATGTTTTATTCAGAGCATTAACTATTTAGTATTCTTGCATTCTGTGAGCCAGAGGACTGTAAGACTAGTTAATAGAGAAATGAAAATACTGGTCAGAGATGTCCCTTATTTATAGATTTTTAGTAGTCCTCCAATTCTCCAACTTTAAACTCTTTCAAGGCTGTCCTGTTTGTCACAAGCTAATCGTTCAGTCCTATGTCCCATGCATTGCTCAGTTCAGAACTGCATTTATGTTCTTGCCTTCATCAGTCCCTTCTCTTTTTCGCCTCTCCAAATTCTTCCTCCTGCCTACTTCATCCAGACCTCAAATAGCTCTAAACTTTTTGTCTGCTCTTCTTTGTCCTCTGGATTAATGCTTATAGACACTTATCCCCCTTTTCCCCACAAATATAAAATTAAAACGCATTTTGCTCAGGAGGCCTTCTATTGTTCGCTTACTCACCAGCAACTTCTGCATGCTCCATTGCCCTGTGTTTGCTCATGCCTGGGTTAAATCCTACACTATTAAAGGCGCCTTTTTGCCTCTGGAGAAGTCCTTGGGATCCTCGCCATCTTCTTCAATCACAATGAGTCTTGGTCGTTTAGGCCCAGACTAGTCTGTGCTGTACCAGAAGTTCTGGGCGTTTACAGTTTTGCCTACACATAAATTAACTAAACTACTCATGTTCCCTCATTCACGGTAAAGATTACTAACTTCTTTTGCAAAACAGGAACCCCCATGTTACATCTGCCACTATTCCTTCTGTAGTGTCTAAAATACAGATTAAGGTATCATTTTTTCTGGAGCCATGCTTGTGGATTTTAGCACACTTTTTCCATGGAGCAAGCAGCTGATGGGCAACTGTTTCCTTCTGGTTCTCGTTCATTGAGAAGCTGCAATGAGTTTACACCGTGCTGCCCATTTCTACCCTCGCCCTGTCATCTCCGGGATGTGCTGCTATGGAGGCTTGTAGAGTCTCAGTCAAGTAAACTCATAGAGAGAAGCTCCCAAAAGGATAGTGACATTGCAGGCCTGGTACACAGTTCAGCACGTCTGAGAGGAAGCTGAAAGGCAAAGTGAAGCAGAGCTGCCTTACAGCTCCCCTGCCCATTGCATGGGTAGTCCCAGTGCAGCACCACAGCCCCTTCCAAAGGGCTCATGCCACAGCAAGACAGAGCCAGCATGTCACAAATACTCTTGGCATCTTCTTTTTTCTTTTT
>JANIJG010022315.1:164866-177582 GCA_024611175.1 Megaceryle torquata
CAAATAAAGGCTGAAGATAGCATGGGTAAGTAAAAAAATCCATGTACGATACGGAATCCTGAACCATTAGCAGGTTGTTTTTTAACAAAACATGAGCACCTGCTTTAGAATCATTCCTGAGAAGAGAATTATTCATTGTAGTTCGATTCTAAAAAGGTATTTTTACATTATGGATGCTGATGTGAAAAGGAAGGTGCAGAATAGAATGTAAAAATCTTTCCTTAATATGAGATTACTTATGTACTGTAAATGAAAGTTAAGGGGAGTTTAACATTCTTTTGTGAGTACCAGATGCCTCACACAAAGTATGAAGATAATTCCATGGTAGCTCCAGAGATCTGAAGGTTGGGGTTTTTGCATTTGCTTCAAAGCAATTTTTTAAATTAATTAAATTTTAGAATCAGGCACTCACCTTTACCTTGGCTCCTAAAGAAGAGAGATTTATGCAGTATTACTTAAACTTGTCCGTGTATGTATGCATCTATCTCAGTAATTTTTGTATGTGCTGTCCAGTTTTAGCCGGATTTGACAGCTGGGTAACAGTGAATTCCTTTTGTTAGTGTCCTCACTTGAGTAGGAGACTGAATCTTGAGATCAATCTTTATTAGATCCCATAGAGGCCATGCCAGCATGTACTACAGTGACTCTCCACACTAGGGAAAATCTAGTGAAAGGTTTCACATAACAAAACCATGAGTCCAAAGCTTGAGAGGTTAGTTTTGCTACTTATGTTGCTATGCATGTATAACAGGTTTATTATGGATTTCCTTAACTTTGATGACTTTTTAATGTTTCAAAATATTTCCTAGAAACTATGTGTCTAAATACTAATAAGACTCAAGTGAACACACTACTTACTGAAGCTAATGGAAGATAAATGTTGTCTGAGCCTCTTAATGTCGAAATGTTTTTTCTTTTTCATTAGTGATTCCATAATATTGAAATGACTTGTACCTAGATGGGAGAAAATCCATTGTGACAGACCATGTTTCTACATTCATGAACTCCATGTCAACAGCTCATTATTCTAAATCACACCCCCGATCAATTTGCTGAATAATACTTGCTGCTTAGGTTGATCAAGAAGAGTAAGTTGCAAAAGGTTTGTATGCAAAGCTGTAGCTGTAATGGCTGAAGTTCAATCTGTGGTCTTAATACTACAGCTACAAGCACTGAAAGATTGCCTCTCTAGACTGTTTTTCCATGCTAGCTTAAAATATGGTGTTTCCAATAGTCAGTTCATTTATTAGTGTATTAGGAAGATGTGATTGAAAAGGGTTGTGAACTCCATCTGGTTGCTTCATGGTCCCAGTGACTCTATTGGACTTTATCTAGAGGTTTTCTTCTGCTCCAGCACTAGCTTTTAAAATTCCAGCAACTCAGGTGGCTAACCATATGTGTTCTTAATGAGGCAGGAAGTTAATTAGCCATCTAATTTCTTTTAAAAATTCCCTTGCTTTCAGTGAAGAAGCTTCCTTGAAATAATTCTATCTCCTTGAAAGTCCTGTAGCTCTTTACCAGTGATGGGTATTTGGTGCCGTGCATTTCTAAGACTGACATGCAGGAACTGGCAGAAATGTATTTGTGCATTATCCTTCTTAAGTTTCAAAGACTTGAGCTGAAAACTTTCATAACCCTATAGCAACAGAGATGCTATTACCCAAAGAAACTGATTATAAAAAAACCCACCAAAACCAACCAACCAACCAAACAAACAAACAAACAAAACCAAAAAAAAAACCCCAAACAAACAAACAAAAAAAACCCCACCAAAATTGCAAGCATAGTTTTCAGTAGATTTTTAGTTTCACTTGAAAGATCTTGAAAGTATTTCCTTCTAGTGACACCCTTTCTCTGTATCTTCATGGAAGCAGTCTAAAAGTTGGCTTCAAAGGATTTTCTTTAAACATGAGCACAGAATTTGCTGGAGTCTCCTGGAACAGATTTCAGATTTTTGAATGAAGGCAATCAAAATTTGAGCACCCCAATCTGGGCCAGTCATTCTTATATTGACTATCATCAGTAGAATGAAGCAATTGCTTCCAGAAAATTAGTTATCTGATGTGTCTTAGACACTATTTCCTGACAACTGAGTCACTTTTCAGAAGTACATCTTTCCCATCCCTGACTATAGAGGGGTTTTTTAGGTTACTTGCATACTCTTCCAGGTCTAACTCCTGAACAGCTAAAATTTGTTAAAATAAATGCTGTTGCTCACACACAAATATTTTCAATCTCAGATCTCTGTCACTATCGAGGGAGAGAGATAATAGAGATTAATAATAATAATAATAACATAAAATATATGCAGCCTTAAGAAAAAATGAAATCGTGTTCCTAGTATTAGTCACAATCACTATTAAGGGTCATATTGCAGGACTTAATAAGACAATAAGCCAGTAACCAATGTTCTTCATAAATAATGAGCCAAAATCAAAATCAGTCATGCATCTAATTGGGACATTTGTACTACACTGCTTGAGGCATAGAATACTTTTCTATGCTAGATATGTGCTTGGCAAAATTAATCAGATAATCAACTCTCAGTCTCATCTCCATTTTCTGAAACTCTTTATGTCACCAGATATGGGTAGATAGTGTTTTTGCTGACGGTGGTCTTTAACAGGTTTTAAAAAAAATAGGAGATAGCTGTGTTGTTCAGGACAATAAATAGCCATAAAGGGGGTTTTGTGAATATTATTACTCTTAATAAAAGTATTCAAGTCTAAGGGGAAATAAGAGGACTGGTGACCCAGGTTCTCTTTCAGTCTCTTCAGATGCTGTGATGGTTGACCATAACCATAGGTTTTGCACCTTCCTTGTGCCTTAGTCCCCTCCTTTCTAAAAGAAAAGCAATGATAACGTACTATTTTTCTGCATTACTTTGAAGTCTGCTGACAGAGAAGTTTCATAAGACCAAGAGAATGTTTTCAAAATATAGCTCACATTAGGAAGCCAGTGAATTGTTAGAAAAGCCTAGGAATGGGATTAAAATCCTGTCAGGATCAAGCACCATAACTGATTAGGGCAAAATAATATAAACGGTGCCAAAAAAAAAGAGTGTTTTGGGAAGATTAGATAGTCATTTTCATCCTTAAACTACCATTCCACTGTCAGGAAAGAAATTCTATCTACATCTGATGCCTGAGATGGCGAGAGGACCAGCTGAGCCTCCAGATAGATATATCCAACTGACCTGTGGTCACCTGAATTCAGTTTCAGTGGCTCTTTTCCATGATGCCTTCTTGCTTGTGTGCCCCATCAACAGAAAGGAGATGTAGATGCATCATGTAGCAGAACAACACCCTGTGGCTTTTTGGGCTCTGTTGCAGCTCATGTGGCAAGGACACATTTGATGACTTGCAGTGCACCTTTTCTTTGTGTTGAGGGGACAGCAGGACCTGGTCATATGATGGCACATGGATAGGAAATACGAGATGGGCAAACAAGTCTGTTGATAATACAACAGGTGCAAGGACAAACGTGAGAGGAGGAACTACAATATGTATTCTTTAAGAGGTCTTGTAGTAATGTCTATGCAGCTGTACAAGCTCTACTGTCCTAAGCTACAAAAACATGGTAGTACAGAAGGGCCTTTATAGAGTCTTTATCATAATACTCATATCTACTTTTATTATATGAACAAAGGAATTTTTTTTTAAGTCAAAAATGAAAATTTACTGTGTCCAGAGCAATATTTTGGGGGAACTGGGTTTCAAGACTCAGTAAAGAAGAAAAGATATTAAAGAGGACTGATTTCTGAAGACTGACATGCAGTGACTATGTCTACGTTATATATTAGTTATTTCATTTTGTTTATTCTGAGAGTGATAGCACAGTAACAAAGAGCTTTGAATAAATATGTTTGCTGATGTATTAATGAGAACTCTTCTGGGTGAGATGTTCAGCCAAGTCTCTCTCAATCCAATTGAAATGAAAAAGCACACAATCTCTGAAAGTGGCTGTTCTGGTGCTTGATTTTATTGGAGAATTTAACATCTCTCTCTCTCTAAATCATGCAAACTTCTAACAGGACAAGAAGCTGGTAAGAATCAGCTACGTGTCCTTTCCTGGGATAGTTTTAGTCAGCTTACACTAGCCCTATCTTCCAGAAAATCTCTAATAATTCCCTGTGCATATGGCTTCATCCCCAGAAGAGGTATAAACACATCTGAGTATGGGCCATCACCAAAGGTTTTATGGTTAAGGTCAAGATGAATATAACAAGCTGTAACATAAAACTTCACTGACATTGCTGTTGAGTGAAACGTCTTCTGACGTTTTAAAAAAGTTTCTCAAGTTTGCTAGTTTTCATGCCTGTCTGCCTCCTTAGAAGCAGATAATTCTCTTACAATGGAAAACCGACAGAGTACAAGAAGACTATTCTTGCTGTGTTTCTGGTTTGGCTGGCATGACTGTAACTCGGTCACTTTTTAAATGCCAGTTTGTAACTTCTTTAAAGAAGTGGCTTGGGGAAATCAGCCTGTCCACAAAATCCTCTTACACTGCATGCAGCTGCAGGCAATTAAACAGTTAAAACTGAGTCCAGCCTAGAGAGAAAAACAGAATATTCCCCACAGTACATTAGTTGCTCAATAGTCTTGCCTCTGGGCCAGGGCAGGCTGGGGACCACCTGATTGTAAAGCAATGCTTTGGCAAAACACACTGGTTTGGACATTTATCAGTATCAAAACTGTAAAAGTCTCGGTTTCATTCAGCTCAGCTATCATCTGCCTGTGAAATAACATCAACTGAATTTAGGAGAGATGTAACAAATGGAGCTCCAGCAATTGCAAATTGCAAAACCAGGTCTGCATTAAACTAGCAATTTTAAAGTTAGGAGGTTATTTCCCATCAAAGTTTTAGGCTTTACATTATCAAACCTGATATGTTTTGAATGTAAGAGATCAGAACTCGGTTGTTAGTTCATTTTCTGGGTAGGAAAAAAATTTATAGGTATAATCATCAGAGAGATTGTGTTTGGTAAAAATAATACAAAAAATATTAGAGAAATTATATAAAATTCACAGGCCAGGGAAGGATGTGAATTCAGTTGCATTTCCTCACAAAAGATCTAGTACTGAATAACTTGCATAAACATGGTGAATTCATTAGAGTCATGCCTACTATTAAGTTGGGTCTTAGTCGGTAAATCCAGGCTGAAGAGAAAAGCCTGTCTAAAAGCAATTTAAAAAGTGCTCAGGATTAACAGGGACAGCTTGTCTGAAGAATAGGAAATTGTAATATTGGAATGTTTTTGCCTTTGTGACTAAAACTTATTTTGGGGACATCAAAAGAAGTCTCAGATTCTGAGTCACTCAGGTCAGAGAAAAAAAAAAAAAAAGTAAAAAATTGCTGTTCCTCTTTGTTCACATTCCAGTGGTCAGGCACTACTCGGGTTCGACTGTCACCTAACAAATTTTATAGAAATGTATTTTCACTGACTTCACTGTTACTCTAAGTTGGTCTGAAATGACTAAGAACCAAATTAAATTATATTCAAAGATCCACCCGTACTGTACTCATAAATAAATACCAAACTATCCCAAACATCATGATCTATACTCAGTTATGACCACTGCTGTAGAATTTTGTTTCAAGGGTGTAACAAAGTTTTTTGCTTTTCTGATGCTATCACCACCTTTATGTCAAGCCCAATCATTGCTGTGTTAAATCTTCAAAAGCTTCTGCTTGAATTTCAAGTACATATTGGAGATGGTTCTGTTGTACTTGGTGAATATGGTTTTCTTTCTTCCTCACTGCACAATAACTGTTATTTCCAGAAGTCAGGCTCCACAGTGCTGTTTTTGTTCTAATCTTTATAAATGTTTTACCTCAGATGATCAAGGGTTTTTTTAACAAGTTCTGTAATAGTATCTAAAGTAAATCCAACACCATTGTGGCTTTGGAGGATCAAAAAATAAGAAGCAATGACATCTGAATCCTTGGTCACTTCTGCTTCTTGCTACAGACCTCTGAATTTTCCCCAGATGTTTACACACTGTTGGAGACAATTAATGAACATGACTAATGAACAAATTTAATGCAGGGTAACAATGAAAGTATTTTGGTTAACATAGTAAGTATGCACAATACAACAGTATACTGACCATTTCTATTTGTTTTGAAAATCTCATGTGGAAAGTACCTTAATTTTTTGGTGATATATATTGTTAAGACATGCTTTCCCTGTGCCTTAGGGATGGAAAGGGGAAAGGATAACAGAGTTTGAATGAAAATTCTATTGAAAGGTAGTAACTGCTGATGTCTTTTGGAAAATATGGAGAGGCATGACAGTCTCCACAAAAAGCCCTGAGATAAAAACAGATAGAGGGAGATAGCCCCAAAGGCCTTTAAAGTAAAGACATTTTGTAAGTGATGACACAGGAAAATGTTCATTACTGGTGCTGAACACCAGAAGGGGTGATAGAAGTCTCAAACCAGACAGCTAGGACCCTGTTCTTCTGTGTCTGAAACAGAGAAGCGTATTGTCCCATTAGAAAAAAAAAAAAGAAAAAAAAAAAAGTTGCAGTGCTTTCAATATATTACGTAAGGAGGTGGGGTTAGATGGCAATTTTAGCTGCATAAATAAATGGAAAGGCATAGGTCTGTATAGACCAGGAAGGAGCAATAAGAACAGAAATCTCATAGTTTTCAGTCTTAAATGTGTATTTAGAATGACATTGGGTTTGGAGTATAAATTTTAACTGTATTACAGCTCCTGTGAGCCAGCTTAAGCATCATGCATTTCTTATTTTGACAAAACTACTTTCAAGCTTAGCCTTTTAGATTTAGGATGAGCGTTTAATTTCAAGTGTTTGGAAAACTCCCACAGACTCTCTCTGGACAACTCTGTATTGCTTTGCAAATTCTTTCATCACTGGGTCATATCTACGTGGTCTATGGCAACACAGCTTTGAGTTATGATATCACTTAGGCTTTACATCCTAAAAGTGGTCACAGAAAGTCCATGTTCTTGTAATCTGATCTAATCTTTTAAATGCTTACTTTTTTTATCATTGTCAGACCAAGAGGAGAGGGAGAGAGTTGTTAACCAAAACTAAACTGCATGCGAATGTATTTTTTAATAATTTTTGCTTTTGGAAAAGGGAAAAAAAGCCACAAAACAAAACAAACCAAACTTGAAGAATCTGACAAAGTAATATATATTTAGTTCGCAAAATCATTCTTCCCTTTGATCATTACTGTGTAAGTGAAAAAAACATGCTGCACAGTTACACTTTTCTTCACTTTAGAGGTCAGAGAGGGTAAGAAAACTGCTTTTTCATTTAATTGCATATAAACATGTCCCCAGCCACTGCTAAAGCCAAATCATACACAGAATGTTAAACTACTGCATGTGAAGTTAGCAGCAAATTAATATTTCATGAAAATCCTGCATTAACCCCTTGATCCTGACCTTCAGGTTTAATGGGGAACTGGAACAAAGATGTAGACCAAAGGCTTCAGTGCTGCAATAACAACAAAGAACACTATTTCTAGAGCTTATCCTTTTCCTCTCTGCTCAAAATATCCGTGGAGTTTTGACATAATTCTAGTAGTTCTTCTTGTCTCCAAAATTCCAACTCTTCCCACACAAATCCACCCAGGATAGGAAAGTGGCTTTCATTTACATGTTTCCTTTGCCTATTTACCTAGCACCTTAAAGAACTATCAGTTTCAGAAAGGACAAAAATTATTTTCTGGCTTGCACTTCTCTCTACTTGGCTTTGGCCAGCAGTTATACATAGTCATAGGTCTGGAGGTAATGGACACGTCTTTGTCGCTTTTGGCCTGGGTGTCCTGGGGCATCGTCTTTCTCTGTGACAATACAATATCAAGCACTGCTCATCAGTATTCTTTATGTCTAGTGTGTGATTTTGCTGAATATACTAATCTCTTGCTTAGAGTCATCCATCACAATTTGCTGCTCTCAGAGGCATGCTTCGGTGACAGGACTCATGCCCGTCCACTGGCTGTCTTGTCATGGTCATGATTTAGGACAACCTTGTGAGTGCACAAGAGCTGTAGATATGGTGTTGGCCAATCAGAAGATGATGCAGGTAGCAACACTGCACCTGAAGAAGGGTGTTCATTGCTGGAGATCAAGCTTAGGAGTAGGAAGAACTTTTACAAGTGGAGATGATGGATGTTGTTGATTGCCGTCTTTCAAAACAAACCTGAAGGCCAGGGAAGGACAAAATCACTGTGTGGCATTTTCAGTGCTTGCCCAGGGTTCCTTGAAGAACGTATTTATCACAGTACTCCTCAAAAATGTTTCCTATTCCAATGGGACTCTTCTTCTTAGTATGTTATATATTACCTGATCCCTGGCTCTCCAGATAAGCTAAAAAGAAGACGACATGACAACTCTCACATTTTTCCCAGAACTTTATATTCATAAAGATACGGAGTAGAGAAAAAAAAAATGAGCAGATATTTGTCTCTTCTATATGCTTACTGTTGTTAGAACCCCTTTTTGTACTAAAACAGACACATAGATAAAGAATTGATAACTCTATAGTAAATCTACCACTAGAAGGGCTTAAACACCTGAGCTTTCAAAATCAATCAATCACTCACTAGCCATGGTGTGGGTACTCCTCTGGAGTGGGAGGAAATAAGGATTGATGCTGTGTTGTCTGCTTCACTCTGTCAGGAATTACTATTTCCAAGAATCACAACCTTCCCCTTCACTGTCACAGGCATTATTTCTGACACTTTAGGTGGGTAAATTTAAACATTAACTCTGCGTCTGCTAAACACTGTAGTGTACTCATACAGTCTGAGTGCCCGGTCGTGGTCATTACAGGTTATGTAACAAGAAGAAGCACTCAGGTGTTTAGTACTGCTAGAGGGTACCCAGGTGAAGAACACAAAACTGAGAGGAGTTCTCTATCTTGAAGCAGAAATCTTTCCAAGTTATATTTTAGTAGTAAAAAAAATCCTTCTGCAAATCTTCCTTTGAAGAATTCAAATAATTCTGTTGCTTATATAGATCACAAAACAGACATGAGACTTGCTTATAATTTCAATCTCCACAGTAGCTCATGTTTCAATTAAAAGTAAAATTATTACATTCTTTAGCTTGTGTAATTTTTTGATAGAATAGTACATTTATATGTTAATTTAGCTAAGATCAACTTTATTTATCTACAGGAAGCTATTCGAAGATTGTTGTACATTTTTCTTCGCTTCTGAAATGTTATCACATTTAATTGCCTGATCTTATTTGGGTTGCAATCATAGTCATTAATTAGCAGGAAGGTGAGGGACAGCATCATATCTAACTATCTGTTATGGCTGCTTTAATGAGGAAAATACCTGCCATCATTTTAAAGGCATCCTGTATACTTCACAAATACAGCTTGCTGTAGCATTCTCATTTAGACTGTGAACATCAAAGGAAATTGATGTCAGGTGTGAACAGAAGCTGTTGAATATATCTGTTGAGGAAGCTGAGTGGTATGTCTGGATGGGAGAGATGAAGGGCAGCTTAAAACATTAACAAAACTACAGGTAATTAGTGTAAACTTTCAAGGGTAAGGTATGCTTGAGGAATAAAAATGTTGTTTATAGCTATTCCCTGTAGTGCCACTATCGCTAAGGGTCTGTCAATGTTTTCATTTATAAAGCTCTATTTTTATAGGATTGTGCACTAGTAATAAAAAATGTGCTTGGGGCTTGGAGTTGACAATTTAAAGAAAAATAAATTGTTTTTGTTGTTTTGGTGGGGGTTTTTTTTATTAAAAAAATTATATGAGTATATGAATAATAGAAGTTGATCTTTTTTGAATGGTTGTTTTCCTTTGTATAATTCAGCTGTTGGTTTAAAATCAAATTAATGAAATTTGGCAAGCAATTAGTTCTTCATATGGACTAATCAGTGTTGGAATTCTTGGGGAAAAAATGAAGGAAACGAGATTATTTAGTGTTTCACTGGCAAAATTATACCTCTCAAAGGGAATAATAAAGAATTCAATGCATCTGTAGAATGCATTGAATGAATATTTTCATCCCATGGAAACTGTTACAGTACATTACCTGAAAAACAAGCTTTAAGAAGTGCCAAAATATAAACAAATGTGGTCAGTCATGAAGATGTAAATTTACTGTGTACTATCAGGCTTGCCAACTTGCTGCTGTTGATGTTGTCAGATCTCATCTCAATAATTCTCCATAAATAGAACATAGTAGAAGTTTTTTGGGCTGTTGATGTCCTCAGGCTCCTACATGCTTAAGAGAGACACGAAGTAATTTCCAAGGAAAAAAACCAGCATGACTTTTTGACTCTTGACCATGCAAATATAGCTGAATATTTTTTCACTCTAATTTGATATTGGGCTCCCTTTCCTGTAAAGAACACTTTTTTTGCCTCGTCACATTACAGTAGTCACAGTAGTGAAATAATGGCTGCACATTGTGAAAGGGATCCTTTTAAATGGAAGCTTAAGGGCCCAATGTGCCATGGGTCTCATTGTCTAGAATAGTGCTTATTTTAAACACAAGTTTTTTCACCTTCCAAGATCTCTGATTGCTTTAGGAGACAAGTCAAGTGTCATTACTGTATTATACAGATGAGGGAATTGAAGGCATGTAAACAGTTGGCTCAAATGCCTCTCAGCAGAGCAATGCTAGTGAGGGACTGGAAGTCAAGTCTCTTGAACCCTGTCCTCATGCTTTACCCACTGTACGACTATGCCTCTGCTATTTGTTGAAGTGTTGGAAAACACTGTCCCAAAGTCTGTCTCAAGGATTAGTATATATACTCCAAGACGAAACTCAGACTGTCCCAAAGTCTGTCTCAAGAATTGGTGTATATATACTCCAAGACGAAACTCAGACTGTCCCAAAGTCTGTCTCAAGAATTGGTGTATATATACTCCAAAATGAAACTCAGACTGTCCCAAAGTCTGTCTCAAGAATTGGTATATATACTCCAAGACGAAACTCGTTAAGTTTTGCAAATATTTTAAAGATTTCTATCAAATCTCTAAAATACAACCTGGATAAAAACGTGATGGAATCCATTGTTTCATATATATATGTGTATATATACATACTGTATTCCTTACCTCTCAGAGATCACAGTTTTAAACTCATAGTTCATCAGCACCGTAGAAGTAACGCTGTAGTTACAAACACTTGCTGCCACAGCTTTTAATAAGACATGACTTTTTAACATTAGAAAGTGCATCCATTTTGAACTATGTCTTTCTTAACTGTAATACCAGGGTTTAACTTTTGTGATGTTTACTACAGTTGCCATTTCTGTGGGAACACATTAGTACTTTTGAGCTACTCAACCAGCTCCTGGACCTGCAATCATGACTCTGAGTGGGTATGCCCATAAGGCAGGATCATGGTCATCTAATCCAATCACCTGCATAGCATAGGCTAGAAAATACCCCAAATACAATCCCTTGTCTTTAGAAACAAAGCATCTTTTAGAACCATCCAGACACAAGCTGCTCTTTTCTCTGTGCCATTTTATAACTTTTCAGGAGAGAGAATGAAATTGTCCTTGTCACATTACATCTCATGAGCCCTGACAAGACCACAGTCAGTATAACAAAGATTACTCCAACTAGAGGAGCCTCTCTCAGGGAAACCGATTGGCAATCACCTGTCTGGATCCTGATACTGATTTTGTAATAAACTTAGTCTGTGAATCAAGACCTTCTGATCATCAACATGCTCATATATAAATCAGGTTTCTTTTTTTCCTCTCAAGCTCATCGTCCACTGCCCTTATATGAAAGGGCTGTATTCTGCCCTTAGATCCCTCACTTCAAATGAATTTTAGTTTAAAAGGCTGACGGAAAATTTGGCACAAAAGATCCCATATATTCACACTTTCTTTTTATGAAGATGAAGCTATGTTTGGGTGCAATAAACACCTGTCATCTTAAATAGTAAAGAATGTATTGCATTCTGCTTGTGTGGGTTTTTTGTTGTGTTGTTTTTGTCTTTTTTTTTTTTTTTTTTAGGATAAAAGTGCTTTAATTTCTAGATTTCTAGTTAAATACAAAGCCACAGTGAAGGAACTAACATTTCAGAAAAGACATCGTAGAGAGGACTGAAAGTAAATCCATATAAATCAAGTACAAAATGCCTTATTTTATGCAAAAAGACACAATGCTGCTGTTGTAATTCAGGTGACCTTGAAAGAGATATGACACAGTCATTTTGTTTAATAATGATATACCTAATATTAATATGGAGATGACAAAAACTGTTTTAGACAGTTCCCTGTGACAGACAGGTAGCGATATCCTATGAAAAGCTTGAGCAGAACTCATTTGCCATTTCAACAATTATCTTTTTTTCTCTCAGAAGTTAAACAATAGATGAGACCTCCTAATGGCTTTCCATGTGTTCATCACAGCTACCTGCGTGAATTTGCAGTAATTAAGCCATCTGAAACACTGACTGACCCAGAGAGAAAGCTATTCCATACCGGTGGTGTCCTTGAAATGTCTTCATCATCAAGCAGTCTCTTCTCTTCATCTCAGTGAAAACTAGTGTCAGCACTACTGTGTAGTAACCCTTCCCCTAAATAGCTCTTGAAATCTTATAGGGATGCGCTTTTTTTGTTTAAAAAAAAAAAAAAAGAAAGAAAGAAAAATGGAAAAAAAAACCATCAGCAAAGCAGTGTGGGCAGAGAAATGGCCCTGTGAAAATTTTTCTGCTATCAGGAGGGAGGGAAAGGGGGT
>JANIJG010022315.1:177634-205498 GCA_024611175.1 Megaceryle torquata
AGCATTTGATAGGTTGTGAAGATGCACTACCTCAGGGACAGCAATGGCCAAATTTGTGCCATTTAATGTCAACAGACATCAGAGTTGTGATAAAATTAATAGACCCTTGTGTGATTGATAACATAGCTCATCTGCCATTCCTGTACAAAAATCCCACAGGTTTAGCAGCAAGGAACAACATTTAGATCACTTTTGAAAGGAAACTACTTGAAAGATGTACTTATGGGCTTTAATTAGCTTCTGAAATCTGTGACAACCTCCCTCTCTACCACTACCCAAAAGTAAAAATGTATTGTTTAGTTAATAGTGGTGTGAGGTGAGTTTAGCATATCTCTTTAGTAACAGGACATTCCTTGTGAACACTGAAAGGTGAGAGTGATGAGAAACGCAGACTTTCTATGGTGATTTCTGAAGTGGAAAAACAATAGTTTATGGGAGGGAAAGAAAGTGGTGGGGGTGGATCACTGGCAGTGAGGGGAGTTAAACAACAACAGAAGGACAGAAAGGAAGCTAGGCATACTGTAAATACCATACATTTTAACTAGAAATCAGTTTATTTTTCACTTACTGGTAGACTGCACCCATTTTCTACCCTATTCTGAAAAAGTCTTTAAATGTTTTGGCCAATGTGACTTTCAGAATCACACCGATTCATTATGTTATGAATCAGAAATAAAAGACACCAAGGCACAAGCCTTGTAGGGACCACATGTGTGATTCTGTTGAACTTGAAAGGCAGATTGGGCATTAAAGTATTGATTGCAAATCTATTTCATGTTTCTGGGACACCAACATTTTTGCCTTTTAAGAACAAGGTTTTTTACTTGATTTAGAGTTGTATAATTGTAACATTTTTAGAGGAGGTTGTGCCATCAATCCTCCTTTTATAACTTTATAAAGTATAAATTATATAATCCAGTGCCATCATTCAAAAATCTGTCCCGTTCTTTAGTGGATAATCAGCTACATACATATTTCTAGTAACACTAGAGTCAGTTTTCCTTCTGAAAACTCTCAATGACTGGAAAAGAATCTTTAAATACCTAGCTGAATGTAAGTTATGGGACAGTGGCAATGTTTTAATAAATCTTGACATCTTTTCACTATTATTTTGTGTCATTCAGGTCATAATCTCACTGAAAAGATGTCCAGTGCTTAGAGTTGGGTAAAATGTAACACACCATCCCAACATCTTACCTCAGTCTGGGCTGCAACTCATCACCACCAGTTACTGCAGCACAGATTTAGCACAGACTTCCACCATAGATCCTAACATTATTCCTCAACAGTTGCAACAAAACAAGTGTATCCAATCTGTCAAGAGTGCAGCTAGCCAGGGGAAATCACTGGGGCAAAAGGTGAACTGGTTAACCAAATATTGAATCTGTGATGAAAAATTTAATCAAAACTTAAATGTGAACAAAAAGGGCTATCCATCAAGATCGCAAACTTCAACTGTAGCAGTCACCTAATGCATTAAATAAAGTGCTGAATCACTATGAATTGCCCCAGTGATGGTAACCATTCACCAGCTTCAGTGGGAAAGATAACATGTCAGGGGAAAGGAGCCACAGTTACACTGTTCCCAGATGTCATTCCTCTGACACTGCCTCTGCCCTCTAAAAAATTGTGCAGAACCAATTGAAAAGGTCTCGAAACCCAATTATTTGCTCTGAAATCAATAGTTCAATGCAGGAGGTCACTAGGCCAGAGTTTCTGTTGGTAAATCTCTATCACTTGAGCATTTGGCAACAGCACACAGTATCTGACATCTCGCTCCCTGATATGTTTTACTGGCAGTAAAGGCATAGGAGAAACAGGTATAGATGCATAATAAAGGCAACCAAGCCTGAGATGTGGTTGACTTCACATGATACACATATAACTTAGCTAAGAAATATCACCATACGTAACACTTCCAATAAATAAATTCATTCAAGAATTTTAGATGATAGAGAAAAGCTTCCTGAACAGTGTAATGCTGTGATAACTTAATGGGACTATTCATATCCCAGATGATAAATGCCCAGAAATTCCTATCAAAATAGTGGCACTCAGAAAAGCTGATGGACAGAATTACACTTTAAATACCACTTCCCTCCACGGGCTAACTACTGGCAAAAAGCACTGGCCTTAGAAATTGAGTAACAATGACAGATTCGTAAAAAGTGCATGCAATACCAAAACAACAAAGGAAAATATTTTTCGATCATTATTGTATGTACTTCAGTGGATTGCTGAATGGATGTAAAACCTATTAAATTTCCTTTTATAAAACAGGGAGTCTGTAAAATGTGTTGTGTTGAGGCCACAGAGATTAGAATTGTATACATATCTAGTAACACTCATAACTATGACAAGGAGTCCAAACACATAGTTTATACTGCTGTTATAGGTAAAGCAGATAAGGAAGTGTATAATTAAAATTGTCCCAAGTTTATTTTAAGCTTCTATGCCTATGTCAGTGACTGGTTTTAGCATAAACCATTTGGGCTGTAAAAACTTTTCAAAGGCAGATGTCTGACTTCACCCTGCACTATTTTTCAAATCTCAGCCTGTAATGATTTGGTGACCAGAAAGTTTAGTACTTCCAAGCTTTCAGAGGGGTGCTTAAAATTCAGCTCAGAGGAAAAGGGATGAAGGGAGAGAAGAGGGTCATATTTGTGCCTGCTTGTTAGTTTATGATGTAGTTTTCTGAAGACTGTGTTCGTACTGAGCAGCCTTTATTCCCTCGCAGCTCTCAACTGCCGAGTGGCTGTGCTCTCACCTCCCGCACAAGTACATAGGAAAACACTAATGTAAGGCTGCAGCTTGGGCTGACGTTTCCCCATCATATTTCTTTCCAAACGAAATAGCATTTGTTGCAGCCGTGAGCCCCAGATTAGTTACCAGGACTTTACTTCCATTGTATTTCCTTCCAGTACTGAAGGATGAACAAGAAATGTTCAGTTCAGAAGCAGTGAGTGATCTGTAGCAGGTGTTGACTGCACCGTACTGAGAGAGCCTAATTGGCCAAAGTAAGGTTCTCTTACTGAAATCACTGTCTTAGTTCCGGAAATATTGAAAGTTTAAATACTTGACTTTAAGCAAGTATAGCTTTTTAAAGGCATGGTCCATTTTATAAATAATATCACGACTGTTCGAAAGATTTCTGGCCAAACACTTCCTTAGCAGAAACTTCACCACAATCAACATTTTCAAGCACAGATTTTGTTCCCTCCTTGGCTTTCCTCATGGAGGCAACATCCCCATTTAGTGTATCATAATTCTTCTAGTAACCTCACTTCTTCACTGAGTTCAAGCAACGAACCTGTGACCTTTCAGAAGGAAGTAAATAAATCATTCCAAGTTATTCTTGTTTCTGTGCCTTCCAGGTTACCTTGTTATCTCACTTTATAGTCCTGAAGTTGGGCACAGGTATCTGGGTAGAGGCTTCACTGGGGATGCTCACTGTGCAATGATTACAGTCTGTAACATGACTGGTTTTCCTTTCTTCTGTACAACTTTGAGCAACACTTCAGTAATAATATTTTTTGTTTACCATTATTGTTTTCAAGACCAAAAATATTACCTTTAGCAAATTTAAAACTACGGTTAGGATATAATACTAACACCGGAGCAAGATCTTAAAAAGCTCTTATCTGATCTTACCTTCATCTTGAATCGGAAGAAACTGACTAGATTTTTTGTTTCTGTATGTGGACTTTTCATTGAAGATTACTTTTTGTTTGATTTCTCATTTATAAGGTTTTCATGCTTTTGCTATCTGTTTCAAACTGGAGGTGAACTTGACCTTACATGCTTGGATCAGGTAGACCACATGAGATTTTTTTCTCCATCCCTTATTTGCCAAATCTGTCATAGCTCAATGGGTGGCATTTTTAGATGTTTTCTCAGCTATATTCCTGCTCAGCTCTTTTCATCTGGTTGGAGAAAACAGTGTATATTTAAGGACGAAGAGAAGAAACCATAATACTCTATCCTGAACATAAGCCTCTGTTAATTCTGCTGGGAACTGGCTTATATTTCCTGTTTTATACTTGTTCTATGTGTATGCTGCATGTGTTAGAATTCTATATGATACTTTTTCAATGTAAAGTTTTCCTTGAAGCATCTTACCAGTAGAGTGTGATTCAGAAGAGTTGTTTAAATACCTTCTTACATGTGTGCAAGCAAGTATTTCCCCCAGAAGCACTGGGGGAATTCATATGCTTAACAGGAGATGTATGCTAAGGTAAATTGTTACAGTAAGGATTATATTAAAAATAAATAAATAAAATCTATAGGGATACACTGATTCCTGGAATTTTTGCAGTAACTGCAGGGGAACCACCTTAAAATTCAATCTCTAACCTCTTTTGCTATCTTTTATAATCAGATCCAGGCCACAGCTACTGGTACAGCATTAATATCCTCTCTTTGGGGTGCAAGGCAAGACTATTGCAGGTCCACTCAGTGGCACCAGCCAAAACAGGACAGATAAAGCAATTATAAAGGTAGAAGACATTTTTATCATCATCTGACAAGCATATTGAGATTATAGCGAAAGGGTGTCAAGATTTTGTCTGGAAAAAGTATCACTGTATCTGCTTAATCTGAAAAATGAATTTTCAAAAATGAAATGTCAGGGTGTTTTTTTCAGGTTGTTGTTTTTGATTTAATTTGGTTTTGGTTTTTTTTCTCTCCTGTTACCAAGTTTGAAAGACTGAACTCCTAAATCCTTTACATACTCTCAACAAAGGGAATCAAGTTTTGCCCTGTGATCTGTATTAGCTTAGTGCTCTGCTGGTCAGAAAAGTCCAAGCAGTATTGATAATTTCCCTCTTTAACTGCTTTGCTCTTTAAATGCTTTTTCTTACCTCATCATCAACAGTGATAGTGGTGCTAAGCAACAATAGTAATGAAATGGATGGATGGATGGAGGGATGGATGGATGGATGGATGGATGGATGGATGGATGGATGGATGGATGGATGGATGTTGGAATTAATATCAGTGTCAGGGAATGAATATCAAAAAAGGTACTTGGGTGTGTAACTTGGGCACAGCATAAGTTCTGTATTCATTCATAATAAACTCTATCAGTTTTGCACTTTGTTTTCAATTATGTGACAACAAATGAAAGCAGATATATTTTTAATTGGTAAGTTTTGTTACATAATCAATGAATGTCATTGCCCCATCTAAGACTTGGGACTGACTTGGTAATAAATAACTTAGTGTTTTTCTCATTCCAAAACAAGCCTCTGTCCTTATCAAAAATACCATGTCACTCTCAGTGAAAGAATGTTTAAAGCTGAAAGTCCTTTCTTCGTAGTTTTATACTATGGAAAACAATTAATTCATCTTTGCATCTTTCATGGCTCACTCATCTTTACCTCCATGAATTTCCTCTCTCTTCACACCAGCCTATCCTTCTCAGCCAATGACAATATTTCAGCACTCTATAACCTACCTTTGAAAGAATAAAGTTTATTTTAAACATGCATAATATGTAGATACACAGAAATGAAGAAAAGGAATGCATTAAAGGCACCAGAAACTTTATTTACAAAAATATTTTGGATCCAGGTTCTGAATATATTTTTGTCATTGAGGATTCCAGAGCAATCACAATTTAAATGATGCTGCATGGAACACTATGGCTTGTACAGTCTTTAAGTAATCACCATGCAAATATTATTGTGGTTCCTACTTACGTTGTCAGGTTTTGGAAAAGGACAGCCTGACACACATTTCATTTTTTCTTATCCAGCAGGTACACATTTATTGGCTGCCCTTGTTACTGCTTCTGCAAGTCTTGAAACAATTTGCAAATGCACATTTCAACGTGCCTCTGTTGAATTCAAATATTTGAATACTGAATAGCTAAGATGATAGAAAGTAATTCCATTAAGATCCTTGATAAGAAAAAGGGTTTCAAAGAGATGATTTTGAACTTGTAATTGTACTGAAAGTGCATCAGGTTTTACATTATGTAGCCATCGCATATTTGCCAGAGCTTGGTGTGGAGTATAAAGGTTGTCATTACCTAGTCACCTCTTAACAGCTGATCTGCCTAGAAAATTGTTGGATGGTGATTCTGTCGTATTCAGATACTTTTCCTGTTAATTTCTTACCTCTGATGAATAAATACACAAAAAGATAATCTTTAAATATATAGGCAGATATTGGAAAACAAGTCATTGACCTGTTAACACTTTGGCAGGTTTCCCTATAGGTGAGTAAATAGTTCAAACAGCATCTTCTGTCTTATGAATTTCATTACACTTTTTTCAGATCACAAATGGTTCATGAAGAAGTTATTAAATCTTCACATCTATTTATTTATTTATTATTTAAAATAATTTTCATGTTTCTGCAGTAAAACATGATTCATTGAATAGACCGGTAACTTGAAATTTCCATAGCGTTTGTTATGCACTAGTGGGACTACTGGTAAGTAGTGTAGCATGGACATTCAATCATCACAAGCAGTGTTTTGTACCTTTTTTTTTGTACCTCATTTACCTTTTTGTTTGTTTTTTTCCCTGTTTGTGTGTTACTGAAACTAACCCCTAACTAAGGACAGTCAGAGATTTCAAAACTGGTGAATTTCATCAGTTAAATGATTCTGTATAAAAAATTGTCTTAGCTGCAGAAAGTCTGAAGAATAGAAAGATGACACTAAGCCCTGTATATAGTAACTGTGACATGTAGATTCCTCACACTTCAGTGGCATCCAGATCAGGGCCAAGATTTCTTGCACAAAATGGTGCAACTGTAATTAATAAGCATCCATTTACAAACTAACAAAAAAAAGAAAGAGTTTTAGAATAGAGTTTGTGCTATTTACCTACTATCTAGCCTTCGGTTTGTTTCAGTGGTTATCATTAATGGAAATATCAATCTTAAAGTAAACTTAAAGTTGGAAAAATGAAAAACCACTTTCTTAGTTGTTTGCATTTTCAAGAGTTTTATTACTGTTTACAGAAAAACATCAGATTCTGAGCCAAATCTAAGGATTCAAAACACACGTAGAAAGACATGTATGCACATATATGCTCACAGACCCACATATGCAACCCTACAGAGTAAACAGGAAATAAAATCAGTTGTGAAGTATGCAAGTTTACCTGCATTCACTGTTTATGTATTTCTGAGCTTGCCTGTAATCCTGATAATTATCCTCCTGGTATTGGTTCTGCTGAAGTGTCTGCAGTGCATAAGAGATGTCAAAACGAATCATGGTAGGAAATACTACAGAAGATCTACAACAGGTACAGGAGGGAGAAATATTGAAAAACAACAACGTCTCCCATCTCATTCTCTGATTACTTGAAAAAAACCAAAAATCAAAAACAAAAATACAACTTGATAATTGCAGCTGAAAAGAAAATAAGAGAAGAAATAAAATAGTGGTAGAAGTAGAACTGAGAAAAGCAAATGCTGTTAATATTTTTTATTTTATTTTTTTAATAAAGCAGAATATAGAAACCTTACCTAGGTTGAAATGAGATATTAATAAATACACTAAATGCTTACAATTGTTTGTCTACTGGTCACATTTAGCTAAACAGAGATTTAAAAATTCTGCTGGCATGTTTGTTGGGAATAAAAAAGCCTGTAGGTCAAGTCTTTCTGAGAGAATGCCAAATGTCTTTGTGTCCAGTTATTTATGGTTTCAGATAATTGTACAGAAAATATCAAATTTGCATAGTGTGATTATTGCTGATTATTTATCTAGCAGTCAAAATGTTTCAGTGGTTCCTAGGATGACAGATTGACAAGTACTTAAAACTCATTCATTTTATGAAATTTGCATGTAATTAGGCAATAATGAAGGGGATGTTTGTGGACAGCGGATTATACTACAATATGCTGGAAGCGATTCAAATGCTTGACAAAGTGTTAACATTATCTTCAGTTACAACTAAGTCTTGAATGTTTGGCTCAAAAAATCAGTGGAAAAATGAAATGGGTTACTAAATGTATTTCTAGAATGAAGTATATATTTTTTACTCCTCTCTTTGTCTATTCCTACTTCTTTATGCACTGCTGATGAATTGTACTTTAGATATTTAACTCAGATCACATTCGGTGGAGCTCATCTATAATAGTTTTGCTGCCACTGCTGTGGTCATTATCATAGTGAAATCCTATGAAGAATGGCTTTCTTTGGTTTCTTGGCATCCATGTAGGATCTGAATTTTAAAGTTCCTGCTTTGAGATTCATACAAAAGAATGTGATTTTGAGGAACTGATTTATCACACAAGATATAATTTGTTTCTTAACCAGTTGTTCTGCACAAATAGAATATATAACTTTATGATACACACTTTAAGTGGAGGTAACATTTACTGGTACTTTGTGATGGCTGACAACTGCAAATGACTTCTACTTGTACAAAAGTACAAAATTAGTTCAAAGGTCCCATCAGTCACATTTTATTTAATATAATGTTGGTACATGAGCAGGTATATGACATATTTTTAAGGATTTTTATGTACATGCACCAAATGCACGTCTACATTTGACTTCATAGTCAGTGCTTGCCTTTTTAATACACACTAGTTTTCAGGGACCTGTATAATGAAACATACTTTTTAGTCAGCTGTTTTCAATCATCTCTCTCATTACTGGAGTATATTCTCTACTTCAAAATGCTCTCAAAGCAGCAGTAGAGGTGAAATACAACTTTTGTAGAAGGAAGTCGGTTTCTGTCTGCAAGATCTACAAAATAAACATGCTGAAATTGCCTAAAATGGTCACTAGAAGTTACTCTAGAGCATCTAAAACTTGTCTAAAACCTTTTGTGGCATTAACCTCTAGTGTTTGAGGCTGATACACTTGTGCCACCGAGTGCCTTCATGATTCCTAGTAAATTCTGGATGGATGAATTTCCAGCTTATTAAACCCTGACCCTCTGAAGCCATGTTAGCTGTCATACGTGATTATGGACCTGATAAGGTGAACTGTATGTATCTCAAGAGACTATGTGACATCTCCTCCTGGGACATTTGCTTGTATGATGGTGCCAGTTGACAAGTATTCAGACTCTATTATCTTGGTGCAAGGGCTAATCAATTAAAAGTGTGAGTCCCGATTAATAAACAATCCAGGTCACTCTGTGGAAGATTAGATACTATATGACAGCACATTAACTGGAAGTCATCTGTGTTATGTGAGATTAAAGCCACCCCATCCTCCCCGGGTATGTGTACATGTAAGGTTTGTGCACCCCTTTCACCTGCAACAGAAGTGTGTCATCTTTATTATGGCTGATCCACAGGTGTATTCCCACAGCAGAATTCTTATCAAGAAGTTTAATCTGCATATATCTCATACATGATATTTCACCCTTCTTGCCAAAGCAAATGGCTTAAACATTTGTTCAGAAGCAGGAAAAAAAAGATCTCTGTACTCACTGATGACTACATATTGAGTTCTACAAAAAATTTGGGGAGCATTTTTCAGAAACAATTTCACATCAAGGAGGCAGAAATGTCAGGAGGAAAGGAAGAACATTCAAGCCCCTGGTGGACCTTTCTCAATGAGTTTTCTGCATAGTATTCTCAAAAGCTTTATGTAACCTGAATTAATTACTAAATCTATCCCCTTCATTATCTAATTAACTCATTTCACTGATTTTTTTTTTTTCTCCCCTGTCTTTAAAAAGCTGTTCAATTACTAACATTTCAGCATCTGCTTCTGTATTCTGATGCAAGGCAGAAGGATCTGATAGTTCTTTTAACTCATTCAGACATGTGAAATTTCAGAACCTTCACATTCTCCCCCAGCATATAGTTAGCTACCCATCTGGTTGACTTCTTGATGGAAAGGTTTTCTAGTGTCAGAAAAGCCATATGAGAAAAAGGAGAGGAGTAGGTAGAGCACAACAGAATCATAAAGCCATATTCCTGGGCATGGGGAAAACAAGGTCACCCTTTATGTTTTCAGACAGGCAGCCAGAGCGAAAAGAAGAGAAGAAAGCAGTTGTAGAGTACACAAGGTGGCAGCTGGAAAGGTTACAGTATAAGACCTAAGCTCCTGTGACAAAGAAAAGAATGAAAATAAACGTTCATTCTTCCATTCATTCACAGGAGAAGATGACAGTACAAGAACAAGAAAAGTCTTTGTAGTTCTTGGGGGCTTCCCTAGTCTCCGGGGTTCTTTCTTTGAAAACTAAACTGCATCCAAATTGTTGCTTTGCACCCCTTTTAGAAGGTTTTTTATGCATACAGAGTGCTTTTGGATCTGTGAAACATCACCTAGCTTTGAACTATTGAGTTCAATCATAAAGAATACTGGAATATTCTTTATATTGTATTAATTTCTTTCCCACTGCTCTATGTGTTAGTTAACATTTTGATTTCTAAAATAAAATTTTAAAAAAACAAAACAAAAAACCAACCAACCAACCAAAAAAAACGAACAAACAAAAAACCAAACCAAACCAAAAAAAAAAAAAACAAAAAAAAAACCAAAACACAACAACAACAAAGACTTCAAAATAATTTAAAGGACCCTGACTAGGAATACAGGTCTGAGTTAAAGTTTCTCTTATGTGAGCTGTCAGTTTTAACTGAGCTACAGCTGGTGTTTACAGATTTTGGAGATATTTGATGGGCAGTGGTACTGATTAGTTAGCTGTCTTCACACTGGATTATTTCTGGGTTTTAAGAGGTATAGACAGAATGTGTATGGTACTTTGCTCTTGGATTATACGTTCTTTATACTCTAGAACTGTCCAAAGTTCCCCAGTTATCAGTCTCTTCGCTATAGTTTTGTGAGTGACTTCATTTTCCCTTGGTGAGAGTTAATCTGTTGATGATTTGAAGAGCCTTTACATCCTCACAAATTGTGCCTTTGCCTCACCATCAGCCTCATGTAATTCCCCTTGCTCCAACAGCAAAGATTTCAAAGTGGTGGTGCTCAAGGAAACGGGAAGGGTTCCCTTCATCCCTCTTTCCTTTAGGGAACTAATATTATTCTCAAAAGAAGAAAGAAACAAGGAAAGCCTGGAAGAGAAAAAAATGAATGTAGCATCTCAGGATACAGTTCTCTGTTCCCTTCTGCGAGCAAGAAAGGAAAGCTCTTCTGTTCATCTTCCCTTGCTGAAAGATGAGATGCATGAAGGGTCCCTAGAAAGTGACAATGAGTCCTTGCAGCACTTTATGCCTCACCGGGTCCAGAGAGATGGCTGGGGAAAAAAAATCCTTAGGAACCTCAAAAAGAGCAGAGGTAAAGCTGTAACAGTGCAAATAATTTACTGAGTAGTAAACCTGTAAGGCGGGTAAGACAAAGACCATGTACATCTAGATTTAAATGTCAGGTTGATAATTTGTAGAATATGTGACAAAATAACTTTTTGTATGCTATGAAGAAAGTGGATTTGGATCTCATGACCCTTGCACCTTTAGTGTTCACTAGGGGAACTTCACAGATAACCCTGACATCACTGCAAGCCATCCTGTGGCCGCTGTGTCATTCAGTGTGTGCTGGATACCAACCTCATCACCCGTTCTGTAGCAGCAGCAGCTCTTGCATGCGACCCTAAATGGCACTTCACTGGTCACCTTTACTAATACAACTACAGCAATACTTATTTTCATGCTTTCTTACAACTGCAACATGGCTGCAGTATCAAAATATTACTAATAGCATCTATTTCTGCTTAGGTGTCTCCTTTTTAACAGCCCACTGCAATTTTTCTATTTTCATACAGCTGGCAGAAAGAAAAGGGACTGAGAGGTTTGACAGCTACAATTACAACAGTACACCATGAGTCATAGAATTGCTAACTTATGGCAAATTGGAAAGTATCTGCTTGTGGGTATTGCCCAGACTAGAGCATAATACAGGGTTTCACTTCTCTCCAACAACCCATGCATGATCAGGATGAGTCTAGCTGTGACTCTAGCTGTGCCACTGGCACTCAGAGCAGGCAAGAGAACCTTTTGCCTTCTCTATCTCGAGGTAAGATGTCTTTGGAAACATCTCTGCTACAGGATTGAAAGTGGTTCTGAGTTTCTAGATCTACGTGCACTTCTTAACCAAATTCCATTTGTTACTGGTTTTAAGCCAAATGCCCCCCCCATACACAACACAGAAAGGGCATCTGGTCACCCAAGCTAGATATGAGCATGCTTTGAGCAGTTTAAATCAGTTAAAATGAAGCCTAAGAAGAGTGTGTCCAGCAGGTCAAGAGATGTTCTCCTCCTCTCTCCTAGTGTGAGCACGTCTGGAGTATTGTGTCTGGTTCTGGGCTCCCCAGTTCAAGAGGGACAAGGAAATACTGAGAAGACCAGAAGAACAAGACGATAGGAACTCATTAATGTTTACAAGTATCTGAAGTGTGCATGTCAAGTAGGAGGGACCAGTCTCTTTTCAGTGGTGCCCTCTGATAGGATGAGGAGCAATGGTCACAAACTGGAACACAGGAAATTCCACCTCAACATGAGGAAAGACTTTTTTACTGTCAGGTTGGCAGAGCAGTGGAACAGGCTGCCCAGAGAGGTTGTGAAGTCTCCTTCTCTAGAAACCTTCAAAACCCACCTGGATCTGTTCCTGTGTGGGCTGCCCTGGGTGACCCTGCTCTGGCAGGGGGGTTGGACTCGATGATCTCCAGAGGTCCCTTCCAACCTCTACCATTCTATGATTCTAAGATAACAGGTATGCAGCAGTAATGGTCTTATATAATTGACATAGCTCTGCCTCATCTCTTCCTAGCACCAAGCTTGTTTCCTACCCTTACACTTGGACAGAATAGCCATTCCTAGAGTTTTTTCTTCCACCTCCACACCCTTTATGAATTAAGGTAATACCAATAATAGACCATGACCAAGGTCCTAGGCCAATATTTTCAATATAAAGATAGGTTAAAAGTGATGGAAAATGACCTGACATAGAAGCAAAAGTATAGAATCTGATCTGGTTTGATACAATGAAGAGCACCTGATTCCTGAGTTCACCAGTAAAGTTTGCGCAATGTCAAGAATTAGGTCTGGGACAGTCACTAGATGAATGACTGATGCGCTCTATTAACCCCTTTCTCTTCCTCAAAGGGAAGAGAAAGGGAATAAGGGAGAGAGACTTATGGATTGAAAAAGAAAAGTGAAACTGCTTTAATGAAAATAAAAACAATTAAAGGAAATATATAAAATTACCTGCAAAACCAATATCGAACCCAAACCTCACAGCAGCAATTACATCACCATCAGCACTAATGCTGTGGACCAGGCCCTGGGGAATTCCCGGACCAGGCCCCGGGGAATTCCCAGACCAGACTCAGCTGCAGATGGGAACTGGATTCAGGAGCTGGATTCTTGAACTGGATTCAAGAATACACAGATCGGGATTGAAGGCAGAATGGACAGTCATCCCCTAATGCCGGCTATGGGAGAAGAGAGCTTGACCCCTGTGATCCTTCAGCTTTGTACTGAATATGACGAATATGGGATGGAATCCCTCACTGGTCAGTTTATGGTCACCTGTGCTGTCTGCTTCTCCCCACGGATGTGACCTTTTACTTTGCAGCTGCTCAACATGGAACACAAGATTTAGCCCTGACATTGGTCTCTATAAGAGCAAGTGTAAGCAAGAGCCTTTCTGCACACACCAGTCCTTGACACTTGGAGTGTTATCACTGCTAAGGGGAGACAGTCTGCAAAAATCTGCTGCGAACTTCAGAAAGTGCAGTTAGTTAGAAGAGAATGAGCTGAAAAGTAAAGTCACTGAACAAAATCAATTCTATTCTACCTCAAACCAGGACAAACAGGAAATCATTCAGCATGAGCAATGCCATCAGAATGTGGTTCAGATAGTCAGAGCAAGTGTGGTCCACATAGGAAGTAGTGAGAGTGGCCACAGAATTGTATCTCACTAGTTACGTTCATAGTAGTGGTCCTCCAACATAGATCGGGTCGTTGCAGGGTGGCAAAGCTTAGATGACATGGAAAAGAACTCTTCAGAGCAGCATAAAATGAGCAGAGGTTTCTCTTTATGATGTGTGATATTTTACCCACAAGCAATGATGTCTGGGCTCCTTGCTTCCCATGCAGGGTCTTCCTTTGTTTATCAACAGAGGTTTTAGGAACAAGACCAAGGAGAAATATCTGCCCATGTGGGTATGAGAACTCCTAACAGCTATGTTTTGTAGCAGCCAGACGCTTTTCCAGGACTTGTTAAGGAGCTATAATAACCTTTCATTTATAACAACCTGGATAATAGTGGCCATGGTCTAAAAAGCCCGGGAACAATACCTCGATAACAGAGGTACCTATTGTTTGAAGAAAAGAATGGTGTTGGAGTGTTCCTTTCAAATCCCAGGCAGCATTTGAACACATCATTCGTGCTCAAGCACTGTAACTAGTGTAGAAAGAAAAAGGATTTTGCCACAATTATAACCACATGCTCTGAGTCATGCAGTTGCCGAGTTCTGGGAAATTATAAGGCATCCAGTTCTGGGCATTGACCAGACAAGATGACAGTGTCAAGAAAGCCCCCATTGATCACAGGGGCAGAACAAGAGAAAACAGCTGTAACAACTCAGAAAAAAAGACTTGACAGCTCAATGAAGATCTTTGCACAGTGCTCGGTAGCAGTCGAGAAAATAAGCAAAATGTTGGGATTTAGAAACAGCTAAGAGTTGTGGAAGTTGATAGAATAGTGCAGAGCATGAGGTGCTGCAACAAACTTCCCCTTGTGGGCATGTTATACCTCCATTTTTCAGAAGCTTCTGCATCTTTCTGTGAAGCTGACACAAGGAGATACAGAGAGGTGATAAATGCTTAAATGGACCACTGATCTGCTCCAGTTGGGCAATTTCTCTGTTTCTGTCAGTTGACTGGAATCATAAAGGTAGCCTGTGGCACAACCTGGTATTAAACCTTTATCTCAAGAGCCCCTGTTCAGTTCCTTTAACCACAAGACCATCCTTCATCTCCAATTTCCTCTTTCCATTTCATCTGAAAATATCAAAGGACCATAATTTCTCCTAATATTGTAGCATTCCAGTCCTGACCAAAACCAGGAAGGGAGCAGCAGGTGAATAAAAATTAAGCTGACATTTTTAAACTTCAAACAAAAATCTGTGTGAGGCAAGGAATGGTTCTTTTAATTTAATCCAAATTGGTTCACTCGTCTCTGGCGATAATCTGATCCATACCACAGCAAGCTTGCAGTCAGAAGAACAAAATAGTGTTTGAATTATGCTGAATCCAAGAAACACAGTCTGTCCATGACCATACACCCAGTAGTGCAGGATAGGAATAGAGGAAGTGGGAGGGAGGCATGGGGTGGTGAATAAGACTCAGAAGTAGTTGGCCTGGTGCTTAACAGCAGTTCAGGGGGAAAAGAAAATTAAAAAAAAAAAAAAAAAAAGGAGAAAAAAAAGGAAAAGCAAACAAAACCAAGGCATGTATAAATGGAGGTATTGAACATAAGCCACAGGAAATATCCTAGCACTATGTAAAAAGCTAGTGAGACCACATTTGGAAAACCATGTGCTGCCTCAGCCCTCAGTATTAACAGCATGTTATACAAATGGATTAACAGTATTGAAGGCTAATAAAGTGGTTATAAAGAGGCTAAAGACACAGAAGTCACTGAGTGGTTAAAAGGAGCATACAAGTTATTGAGAGACTGCTCAAAGACATGCAAAACATCTAAAAACAAAAATGTGGATATTCCATGGGTGAGTGTGCTATTCATAAATGCACAAACAGAAAATGCAACTTGGGGAAATGAGAAGAAACCTTAGAGGATGGCCCATTTGAGGTCAAATTTTGAAATTCTCATTATATTTTTACTCTATGTTTATTGGGGTTCCCAGCGACTTCAGCAGCATTCATTTGAATATGAACTGAGAACCACAGGTCAGATCAAGCATTTGAGATCTCACAGGAGTCACTGTGCACAGAGCTTTTCCTTCCCTCAGTGAGTAGCTACATTCACCACTCCATTTCCCCCTAGCTGTGAGACACTGTAGTTGACTGATTTATGTCAAAAATATCTCTCCTTCCCTTTAATTCTCAGCACGCAATGGGATTGCGTTTCAGACACCACTCCCTGGTGATCTGTGCTCCTTTTGCTTCTCATCAGCTCTTGGGGAACTTCTTGCATTTATTTCTTTGTGTGGGGTATGGATGGTGAACAGAAAAACCTTCTTTCAATCTTCCCTACACACATCTGTGTAGGGCCTGTAAATTTAGTCTTCTGTAGCCTCTTTAAAGTACAAAACAAAAAGCCCTAAATATATCTCCCACTATGCACCGTCAAGCTGCTAAATGAGAATTAATAAGTATCATTCTAGTTTTCTCAGTCATTCATACCAGAAGAATGAAAATGATGGTAATACAAGGTAATCAATCTGTTATCAATGTACTAATGCTTTGTAAAAAGTGAAAATTGTGAAACAGTTCCTTCACTTTTCAAGGAAACACCTTTTAACTCTACATTTGCTAAAACATATTTTTAGGTCTGTCAATAGATGTAACGATAGCCACAGGAAGGGAACTGTAAGTGTTGTTATTTTTAACACAAGAAGCTACTTCAAGCCTGTAGTCAAAACTATATTGATCCCTTTTTCTATGAACCAAATGCCTTATTCATCTGTTCCAAGTTAATTTTTTCTAACCATTTGTCATTTACATAACACTGAGTAACCAGTCTTGGGAATGTCCTAAACTACAAAAAGCCTCTATAATAATTTCTGACACAGGGGATTTCATGGAGAAATCCTTATATTCATCAGCTGCAGATTCATTGCACTTCTCTGTTTGGCTAACCATTTCCTAGTGGAACACTGATATTTTATTTGGCTGGCAACAGCTTCTAGCACAGGAGAACAGTTGTATTCTTGAAACTGGCTATCGGAAAGAATTTCCTTGCTTATTTTTCCTGTGTGTGTGTGCGTGCGTGCTCATGTGTGTAAATGTGTGCATGCACATGTATGCAGGCATTTTAATTAACAATGGTGGGTGTAAGTTCTATTTAACACATCTGTGCTCATTGACCAAACAAAAAAAACAAAACAAAACAAAACAAAACAAAACAAAACAAAACAAAAACAAAACAAAACCCCAACCAACCAACCAACCAAAAAAAGTGCATTGTGAACTCTGTTCCTTAGTGTATTTGAGCCATTTAATTTAGAATTATTTTTTTTCTCCTCTTTTTGAGTATAAAAAGATGAACTTTCAGCCAGATATGATTCTTGATTAATATATATGCTGTTCCTGGGTTAGTTTTTGCTTCGTATATTCTCCAGCTAGGTTTCTATGTATAGACTGTTCCTTATATGAGGGGAAAAACAAACAAACAAAAACACAAAACAAACAAACAAAACTATCTAAGTTGCCCTGAATTATTTTTTCTACTACCCTAAAATATGAGCTCAAGTAAAGCAAGAACATGTTCTCCACCTAAGGGAGAAATAAAATGTCACCTAGTATTTTATTTTTGTTTCTATCTTTGTGTCCCTTTGTGTTTCTAATTATCTTCCTATCCATACACTGTTTCTCAGCAGGAAGAAGGAAGGGGAAAAAAACTGTAAACAAGACTCCTGAAACAAGCCTTACCAAAAATATAAACAACATTTTATTATCCTGGGATTTTCAAGATTCATGGGGAAAAAAAAAAAAAAGTGTATTACAAAACCTATCTGAAGTTGTAGGTTACAACTGTAGTGGATTTCTCTGTGGAGTTAGGTTGTCTGGTTAGTTAGGCTGAGAATCTGGGCATCCTCAGCTTTATCCTTTATGTACAGTGATGTTGAAACCAGTCCTTTACTTTGAGATTCTACTGGTTTTCATTGGCATCCTGAAGTTTCTCAGCAATTTTAGCACTTGCTCCCTTCTGTTAACACATTTTAGGTCTCAGCACCCTTCTTTTCTTCTTGCTCTTATCTTTCTTCTGATAGATTAAAGGTTCTGTTGGTTCTGTTCCTAAGAAAAAGAGCATATAGTCTTGAGCAATTACTATTTCTTCACCCAGTTCTTTCACAGTTTATGAAATATTTAACAAGACATGATAGTGGGAGTTTTTCAATTCATGATATGTGACATTACATACAAGGATATATATTCTCTTCCTTTCTACTGTTCCTTTGTCTCTGCTTCTTTTTGCTGTTTGGCTGCAAGCTGAATCCAGTTCCATTGTTCTAGTCACTCTCACAGGAGTAAAATTCACTCAGCGAATATATTTTTCCATCCATTTAAAATGTTCTGTTTCTTCAGTTAACCATTTTGTTAAATATAAACACCAGAACAGTCTGGTCAGCCAGCATAAAGGGGTAGGGACACAGTAAAAACTGAATTCAATCGTTCTGATGAAAGCAAATCTTTGTATAGAATTTAACCTGCTATAAGGAAAATTCTTGTGTTCAGTACTCCAAAATCTTTACACGACAAGGGGTAAAACACTGCTAATATTTTCCAGAAACACTAGGAAAAGATGACTGAAAAAAGTTTTAGCATCGAAACGGATCAGACAGATCTCCAAACAGATGGGTGTCTGTGCCTAACCACAGTATTCCTTTTTTCCCTTGCTCCTATCAGGCAGATGTATAAACTGATAAAAAAAAATATATATATATATAAAAAATAGATGCATGAAAGGGAAAATCTGCTTCCTGGAACCTCAGGTATTTCTTGAGAGCGTGTGTTTGGTGGGTCTGTGTGTATCCTCCTCTGGAGGGTATCTTTTCCCACACTGATTTAAAGCAAATATCAGTGACTATCCAAACTGGAATAGGTCCCTGACATAATCCAATCCTAATCCCGACCTATCTAACAGAACATTTCACTAGAAGAGTTTAATTTTCAGTACCATTTTCCCTCACTGGGAGCTGCCTTCTATCCAAACATTATAAATGAACCTTCTTTTGAGTCCCTAGGAAATGCACTGTATCATTCACCTCCTGTCAGATTAGCTCTCATTAAATGATATCTCCTGTGCAAAGTACAGAGGGGATTTCACCAGTTATAAACTCTCCTTATCTTCAGGTGCTTTGGACAAACCAGATTTCCCCTGGATCTTCATCTTTAACTTTTTTCAAATTATTTTACAATTCAACTTTTCAGCTTCATACCTGATTTTTCCTCCTAGCTTAGTTACTTTTGAACATTTTTCTTTATGGTTAAAGAAAGTGAACTAAGTATGGTTGCTACGCTTCATTTTTCATAGTGAGATACATCTAATATATCTCTTAAAATCCTTTTCGTCATCTGAAAATATATATACTGATGTTCTTGGACCATTGTTCATCCACTGGTAGATTAAAAGCTGCCTTATATCACCCACTTTCCACATTTTCTTAGGCACGTATCAGATAGGAAAAAGGGCAAACCACATCTCATTGCTTATGTTATGTGTTCTTAACTCAACCTTCACCAACGGGGCCTCACATCTACATTTGCAGCTTGATCTTTTTATTTCCAAGTTCCCTGAGACATTTTACATTCCTACACACATGCTTCTGTTGCACAAAATTAATGGTGTGGCAGAAAGAAGATTTAAAGAGGAAGGGAGAAGTTTTGTCTCCTGATTCTTTGAATCTGCAAGTACTTAGAATGCTTAGTATATCTCAATTTTTACATCCAAATGAAAGAAGAAGGAAGTCTGCGAAAAATAAACGTGTTGTTGAGCAATGTTTTACTTCTGTGCTAGAGCAGAATTTGTCAGGACTGTATATGACAGAGATCCAAGAGGCATCTCCATATTCACTACAGTCTGGGTAGTTTCCTCTTCCTCTCTCCACTACTATCTCACTTATACAAATGCTTTGTTCTAAAAAAAGTTAAAGGTTATAGGCAGGCATTTGCTCAGACTTACTCTTGGATGTCCAGTGAACTAACCATTATTATGGGACTTTTTTCTGTAATGGATTAATGGAATAAAGGAGCAAAAAGACTAACTGCCTAATACTATGTAGTGCCTGCAACTTACTATACTGCCACTCAGATTGCCTTGCTAAGATTTCTCAAACATCATCCCAGATAAGACTAGCTGACTTGTCACTGTCCCAGAGCAACAGTATTTCCTTCCACAAAAAATTGTAAGATGCAGGTTGACACTTGAGCATTGGAATTATGACAAGAAATCGATAGCATTCCAGAAAGAGAACGGTGGAATTCCCTGTACAAGACTTAAAAAAAAAAAAAAAAAAAAAAAAAAAGAAAAAAAAAAGAAGATTAAATAAATAAAAGAAAAAGAAAGAGAAAGAGAAAAAGAAAAAGAAAAAGGAAAAGAAAAAGGAAAAGAAAAGCAAGCTGTATATAAATAAAATGAGGAAAATATAATCTGTGGTGCAATAAATATTACACTGCTTGAAAACATATTTGTTCTATCAGCCTAGATTTGATGATGCACTGAGCAATTCCTGAGTACAGCTCAGCTGCACAGGCCCCCATAGGTAACAGTTGTGGTACCTGAGACCTGTAACAGCTCCACGCAGCTGTGTGGGCTCTCTCCTGTGTGCCAGCTGCCTTGGGAACTGGTCCATCAGCAGAGAACAACCAGGCTTAAGTAGGAACACTCTAGCTGTTCACTCCTCTCGTCTCCTGTACTCTCGACTGTCCTCTCACCATTCAGGCTGCCACTTCTACCTGGAGTGTTAGGGACAGTGGCATGGAATCCACACAGTCCCCCAGACTTAGCTGTGGTCTTCTGCAGACTAGGGCAATCCCAAAATGAGAACCTGATAGGCCCTTTTTCATAGATGAATAATCTGTGTAAATATTTTAATTCTGGCCTTAGAATTCCTTCTCTCCCCACCTCTCTTTGTCCCTTTCTCATTTCTTACCTTTTTCCTCTCCTTTCTGTGTCTCACTCTTCTAAGATCTATTTAATTACACCCATAGAAAGGAAAATGCTGATATCAAAAGAGCAATTCCCTCTTTTTGATTTCCAATTCATTTTCCCCTCTCATTCAAGAGAATAGAAATATACAAAGTAATTTGGTATATAAAATGATTCCCCATAATTTTAATCCTTTTAAAGTGCTTGTGGAGATTATCACGGCTTGATTTATTTTGACAAGGGGTGGTAAAAATTGTAAGAACAATAGTCTACTAAAAATGTTTTAAGAGCCTGTTGCTGTGTTACAGGAATGAACGTTTCGGGTGTTCCATGGGTTTGGGGAATGATCTCCTAATGTAACTAAATGAATTAAAGTAACACAAGGACAAGCATTCACAATAGAAATGGACACCCTTTTACTAATGCTTGAATATTTCTTTCCATCGGTGAAGCCATCACCATTGTTCTGTTCTGTGTCTTTATTTTATTGCATTTTTTTTTGCTTTTCGCAGGTCAGGCAGATAAATATGTCTGAGTTTCAAGGGACATCACAGAATTGCCAGAATTCCTAAGACACAGTCTGCCCTACCAAGGGTATGGGTGTGGCCATAAAGCCCAACATGTAATCTTTTCCTCAGGCAGAATCAGAGAGTGAAAGACAGAGCCTGGCTCCATGCTCTTACCAGCCCTACACCATGTCCTTTGCCTCCTAGATTCCTTTGTTTTGTGTGATGAAATTGTGCCTGAGCTCTGTTTTGGACTGGGTGTAGTAGCTCAGTGCCCAAAAGGACCCAGCATGGTGACCATGAGGGTTGTAACAGCAGCAAAGGGCATTCTCAGAGTGAGACTGCACTCAGCATCTTAGTGACATCACGGTCTCAGAGACTGAGAATGGATCTAACCACGTGATGAGCCACAAGTCTCCCTCAGCCTTACGCATCGAGGCTTATTTATCAGCAACATGAATACACACTGCTCCATAACCCTACCGTGAAGATGCAGTCATTTGGCCTGATCTGTAGGTCTCAAGGTTAACAGTACCACCAGGGAAAAAAACACGATGGTAGAGTGTGTGCAGTCTTACAGGGAGCCAAGTTCAAAGAGCCCTGTCTTCCCCTCCTTCTGTCACTGCAGCCAAACACACATGGTTTTCCCCCATTAACTGGCCTCCATCACCCAGCTGTTTTGTGACCCCAGTGTCAGTGGTCTTACACTGAAAGAGGAGAATAATGACACAGAGAAGGTTATTTTTCTAAGGAAAATTATTCCATCACACATACTAAAATCATCTTATCTAAGGTGTCATATCACCCCATTGCAAGAAAACATTAGAAATTAAATATCAAGTTTTCACAATATTCATGTCCCCTTGTCATATGTTTATGTTTGCAACTTTGGATCTAAATTTTGCTCATTGATGATACCTGTTACCTGTGATGGATAATGTACATTGCTCAGATTAAACCAGGTTAGAATATGAGATTTCTAGACAACTGAACCTCCAAAAAAAATAGGAAATACTGGAGATACCACTGGAGGAGCTTAATTTCATGAAGTGTGTAACATATAATATACAGAAAGGAATCAGCTGTTGTCATAAGATCTCTAACTAGTAAATTAAAATTTTGAGCTGCTTCAAAGAAATAATGATCTTTACAATTACATTAAAACAGCACAAAAAAAAATGAAAAGAGGAAGAGGATGAATAACAGAGCAGGCAAATGACTGATCTTTCTGTGTGGTTTTCACTCGAGCACAAGAAGAATGATTACATCCCTACAGCAGTCTTCAAAGTGTTGGAGTCAGAGAGTGGAATAGGAAATGAACTGCAGTTCAGTGACCCTCTGTGGCCTGAACAGTGGGAGCTGGTAAGCACAGCATTTCCACTTTATTCACTTCTCTTTTTTTCAACTACTGTCAGTAGAAGGCCTTCCCCCCCCCACGCTTTTGCATCATTATTGTAACCTGAAAAGAACTAAATGTAGTAGATCTATCTATATGTAGGCAGATATAATCTGTATGGGTAGATGTCTCAATGCCGTACATACGCACAGGTTTATTATACATGTGTATGGTATAGCAATGAATAACTACTGTTTTCCTGAAGAAGCCTGCTTTCCAGTTTGAAATAGAATACATACTGTGCCATGCAATTTTCTTTGTGTTTCATTAGGGATAAAACCACGAGTTGGTCACCTAGGTCTGCTTGAAGAATAGCTACAAAGTACAGCTTTCAGCCTGGCCTGTAATTTTCTCTCTAATGGAGGTGCTTCCTTTGTCACAATGCACTGGTAAAATACTCTAGCCTCTAGCCTCCAGGAAGGGAAAAAACCCCACATAAATATAGCCACAGTGTGATGACACTTAAGAGATGCTCGACCTTGTCATCTTGATCTATTCTCATGCTATATGCAAGAAGGGTAATCTAACGATTAATAAAAGGTTTAATGCACATCACATAGATGTCCATGAAAATACATCTATGCAATGGCATGATTAAGTTGCCTGTAAACATACCCAGGAGCTAAACCTGCAAGAAGTTACAGTGTATGTATCCTTATAGACAAGTCAAAAGGCTGTTGATAATCCAAGTGAGATTTATTGTTTTGTAACTGGAGATACCTTGATCTTTGTAAGGGAGTTCCAGAATTTCATTTTAAAAAAAAAAAGAAGTACATCTTTAATCACATCCAGACTTATCAAACTTTTTTTACTGAGGTTCAGCAGCAACTCAGATAAAATTATCTTTTAGCTGCTTGGGGAAATAGAGGATTGAGGAAACTGTATTGGTTTTTCCCATTGATTATGATGGCCAGTTTTCCTTTCATTCAGAATATATAACTGTGAATCACTGAAGACCGCTTGTCAATTTAAAAATTAAAAGTCAAGCCTGTAGTCTTATTTTTGACTTCCTGCTTTGAAGCAGTCCCTGACTCTCCAAGTTTACTTGGAACCTCTTTTCATAGCAGCTTCAATACTGTGTGATGCCACTTGGGCTCTTGGAAAGAGGATGAACAGTTGTTTCTGCCAGCATTATAGAATGATAGAATCACAGAGAGGTTTGGATTAGAAGGGACGTTCAACGATCCCCTAGTTCCAACCCCCTTGCCGTGGGCAGGGCCACTTTCCACTAGATGGGGTTGCTTAAAGCCTCATCCAACCTGACCTTGAATACATTTTGGGATGAGGCATTCACAGCTTCTCTGGGCAACCTGTTTGTGTCTGACTACCCTCACTGTAAAGAATTCATTCCTGATATCTAATCTAAATCTACCCTCTTCTCTCCATCTTTCTTAACAAGCCCCATGCAAGTACTAGAAGGCCTCAAAAAGGTTTTCCTTAAGCCTTCTCTTCTCCAAGATGAACAATCGAAATCTCTCAGCCTTTCTCCACAGGAGAGAGGTTCTGGCCCCCTGATCGTTCTCATGGCCTTCCTCAGGATCCACTTGAACAGGTATTTCTTGTAGCAGGGATCCCACTGAATATAATAACTGAAAAGAGTGAGGGTGCCATTAAATAAAGGGCTATGAAATATGCTTCCAGACAAATCTAAACTAGTAGTAACACTGTAGTATAAAAGATAGGGTACATAGTTCTTACTGCCCGTTACCCCATTCTCAGTGACATTTTTCTTTATTGTGACTAAGGACTACAAGGCAGTAACATCTATTTTAGTCACTCTCTCTATAACAAAATTTATCCTCAAAAAAAATTCACAGTCTCTTGATCATATTGTGAAATGTGAGCCAAAAATCTCTGAAGCTAATATATCTCTTTGTTTTTTACAAAATCTTTCTGAGATATGAAAAGAAAAATCATTGGTCTATATACCTATCAGAATGTTGTTGAAGTCTCACATATTTTCTCAATGTTCTGAAGTTACACTTTTCTTTCTACTATTCCATTTTTATCTGAAAAGACTAGAATATATATTTGAAAAGAGACATGCGAAGAACATGAAATTTCAGTCTAGCAGCCTGTGTTTTTGGAAACTCATTTTTCTTTAATTGAAGGTTTGTCTATTTTCATATGGTTTTCACTTTAAATCCTCTGTAGCTTTATAAGAGTCTTACTCTTCATTCCTCTTACATTCTAAATCTGCATTTTACAAAAGAAATGCCTAATATAGTACTCCTGAGAGCCCGACAAAGAAACCCCTAAATGAATAATTAAGAGGTGAATTAATGTTTTTATGATTCAAAATCTGGGAACATAAATGGAGGGATGTTGCGTCATCATGTGGGCTGCAAACAGAATAAAGGGTTATGTTAAATGAACACTGAAAATAGAAACTTTGCCTTTTCCTCTACAGTTCCTTGTTGAAGCCAACCGCTTGATAATTACTCTTGACTATTTCCAAATCCCATCACAAGAGCTGTCTTTTCCTCAGCCAAGGAATCCTAATTCACTTCTGCTCTAATTAAAGAATCAGACCTTTCTCCCTGGACTCACCCTTTCCCAGACCTGCCATTACTATCAAAACTTGTCCACTTCACCCTCAACAACTGGGATGTACAAGAATCTTACAAGGCTTACTTATATTTATACGCAAGAAGAGTAATTCAGTCCCTCCCTATGTGTTGTGATCAAGGCCTTAGATCATTCCTTGCACGACTCACACTGCATCTGAAATGATCTTCAAGGACTCCTGCTGGCTTCAAAGAAACAGATTTTGTTTATCATTTTAGCAGAGCAGCTTTACTAAAGAACAGCTCTGCAGCTTTGGAGCATGGTGCTCTTTAAAATAAGTGGAAAAATGTAGAAACTGTGTCCTTCCTTCATAGATTTGATTCTGTCTGAGCTCCTGGTGTGTGTTCACACCAGTGGGCTCTGTCTGTTATTCTTGCATATCCAAAGGCCATAAGGTCATTTTATGTAGAGTTTTCTCCTATGGACATACCACCCATTCAAAACACTGGTTTGATATATCACTGAGCACACATTTTATCGAAAGGTGATGGCAGCGTTATTGGACCTGAAGTTCATTACAAGAACTCAGCTTCTCCATCTGTGAGGTATAAAGAGCTTCCTCTGATCCATAGGGAGCATACCTTATCCTGATGAGCAGGAAAAGTAACATTTTATTCCCTTTGTGTTGCCCATAAATAGTTCTAAACAAGGGATGTCAACTTGCAGTGGGGAAGAGTGTAGTAGTAGTAGGAGTAGGAGAAGTAGTGTGTAGGAGGAGTAGTGTGTAGTAGGAGAAGTCCATAGGAACTCCACTTCAGCAGTCTTCAGGGTGCTTTAAAAATAATACCAAAGGCTGCAAACAGTATTGTCTCTGCCCTGCATAGTGAATAGTTTTGGGTCTTACGAGGTGCTGGGTGGCAAGTTTATGTCAGCTTTATGTATGACGTGATGTGAGGAGATGCATTTACTGGGCCCTCACCTGATCTCTACAACAGGAACATCAGGGCTCTGTCCCTAAAACAGCACATATATTCCTTGTATCTAATAGCTGCACTCATCCTCGGATTTTCTTTGAATAATCCAAATGCATTCTTCTGGAATCCCCCTCATCATTACAGCATTGGAGGTGTCTTTCCCTAATTTCAGCACTACTTTGTTGTAAGATCTTTTCACCCTTTTGTCCTGACTCTAGCAAAGGACTTTGGGTCACTGCCTTATCAGGTACGTCTGTCTTGCTTCCCAACAGGGCATCAAACACGTCTGCTTTTGGCTTACTGGTGTCTGAATTTGGCCTACCGTGGCCTCTGCCAGTGTGTTTGACCTGCAATTCAAACTGCTCTACTTCAGGAGCATAGCATGTGTCCTTTACAGATTCCTCTGCCGAGCCCATGTAGGCTGCCTCTGGACTAGTGCTGCACTAAATCTTTCTGATGGTTTCTGTTCCCTTGAATTGTACAGGAGAAATGTTGTTTTTCACAGGCAGGGACATGCATAGGGGTTTATGACTGCAGTAAGTAGGTTGCTCTGATCTGTCCTCACAGGAGTCCCACGAGCAATGTCTGTGATACAATCCACCTGTATCATGTAACACCAGCCGTGAAGCAGTTTATGACACTTTCCTGATAAGGGCTATGGTATGTGTAAGGTTGGTCATAAACAAATGCCACCCGTAGTCCTGCACAGAGCCCCAGGCCCCTGCATTGCTCAGCGTGTGAAAGAATTTCACCCTTTACAACAATACCATAGCACCCAGGACTTTATTACAATGAACTGGTGTGGCTTTCAGAGGCTTTCTCCTAACCACTAGCCCTGCCTGGCAAGTTTTTTAATCTAGTCCACACTCTGTGTTAATGATGCTCAAGGCACCTCATCTGCTAATGCCAGTCCTGCTTCTATATCTGAACCAGTCTTATTTCTTCCCTTCTCACAGTCTTCTCCCCACCTTGAAATGATGCCTCACATTCAGAGCAAACATTTGTAAGTGGAACAGATACTGTGGACCTCGTAGGGCACCAGGATGGCACACAACATCACTCTCCCATTGCAAGCCTGGCTGGCTGTGGGCAAGCAGAGAAGGGACACAGAAGCAAGACTGACCAAGCAGCCCTTCCCTCCGCCTCTTTGCCTTCAGAAAAGACCAAAGTGAACTTAGGATGGAGCATTTCCCACTTTTTCTGCTGGCATAGAATGTCTCAGTGGTAAGCTGCAAAGCCAGCCCTGACAGCTGCCCTAAGAGCAGATGGAAACCCAAAGGAAAAGAAAGAAATTCTGAACTGGTGAATGAGGAACTGGTGCTCAGGAGCACTGGGATGTTTTAATGTGCGACTGGGGCGTTGTTGGGTTTGGGTTGTTTTGGTTTTTTATTTGCTAAATAGCCTAATGTTTTGTTTGTATGATACAGGTGGAGAAAATGTTGTCTGTTGAATAGCTGCTACCCCGTACTTCAGAGATGAGAGTTCAGAACACATTAGTGGGCTCACATAAAAGCCAATTATGGAGGAGGTTTTTTTTTTTCCTTGGGAGAAGTGTGGCTACTAAGATAAAAGCTGTAAAATATTCAAAGACCTTCTTTTTTTTTCTTTTTTTTTTTTTTTTTTTTTTTTTTTTTTTTTTTCCCCCGTTTTTGGATTTTGTCTTTTGTAAAAACATTTTTGTTACATAAAGAGCTTGAT
>JANIJG010022315.1:210732-223383 GCA_024611175.1 Megaceryle torquata
AAAAAAAAAAAAGACCAAAAAAAAATTTTTCTTTAGTATATTGTATATTGGAAAGGGGGGGGGGGGGGGGGGAGGGGGAATAGGGGAAGCTCTCTTTTCACAACTTTCATAGCCTGAAAAAAAATGAGATTAAATTAGTGGTCTTTACAAGCAAACTCCAAATAGAGATTTCATCCTTAAAATGGTGTGTAAGAATTTGTAAAGGGAGGATTTTATTTCAGGCTCATCTGTAATTAAATTTTAACGGATCCCTCTTAAAATGCAATTATATAATTAAAAAATTAATGCAATATTGGTGGAATTTTCTTCCAATGCTATTACTATTAAATTATTTTTCTAGTTTTTAAGAATTCTGTTAGTTTCCAATTCATACAACTATTTTTGTTAGATTGTTTGTTCCTTTAGTACAAGGGAAAGATTCCTTTTTATGACTTAACCTAACTATTACGACAAAATCCTACTGTACTCACATCAAGAACACAAGCTTAACAATATTAGCCAGTATGAAAATTAATAATAATGAATAAGGTCTTGCCCCAGGATGTCTTCTGTCTGCAAATTCACCACTGAGCATTCATAGCATTGTACAGAAAAGCTTCTATTCTCCTGCTATATGCCAGTGCTGTATGCTATATGCTGGAAAATCAAGCACTTGGATAAAGCACTGCTAAAGTGAGGAAGGTCATAAACAAAAGCAGGGTCCTGCTTAACTTGATTAGTCTTATTTAATATCTACTATCAACAGAATCAACAGAAATGGTTAAGAATCATTCCCTGGCACTCGTTCAGTGAACTGGACTGTCCAGTCAGTGTTCAGCAGAACCCTAGAGCAGTAAGGTGAGATATACCCGTAGCTAAAATGCTAATTGCAGAACCATTACAGAATTCAGAATATATTTTCTTCATCATCTGTGAACACAGCAGCAGTCAGACAGCAGTATCAGATGTTAAAGCATCTGAAAACAATGTGAAATGAAATTCCCCTCCTCACAGAGACAGACTTCTCCAGGTTCAGCCCCAGCTTCTGTTGAGAGTCGTTTAGGACAAAGTTAAGATGGGGGAAGAAAGACTGAGTGAGGCTCTTCTTCACTAATCCTGCAAAAATTACCAGGAACCTGTGTGTCTCCAGGATAGCAGCTGGGCCCTCATGATAGCCACTAAAACCAGTTCTTTCCTTCAGTTGTTCCCTAGTGCTACTGCAGTACTGAATACTCAGGGCTTAAGCTGCATCATTTTGTACAATGCCACAATCACTACATAAGAACCGCGTTTGGGTGTGGTTTGGGGTTTGTTTTGTTTTGTTTTGTTTGTTTGTTTGTTTTACTTTTTTTTTTTAATTCAAATTGAGATATCCACTGGGAAAATTTCATTCAAAATATGTATTATTTTTAAATTTCTATTATGCAAAGTTAAGAATCCAAAAGTCAAGAGATGTCAGGATTCCTGCTGCCCATAAAACAATAATTCTGCCTGTCATGCCTTAGATTTACAGTATAAATTTTACTTACAGCAATCATAAGGCAGCTGCAGATGTAATGCTTTGTTCTGAGCATTTGACTCGCAGGCACCCAGAGTCTTATTCTAATCTCACTTACTTACACTGCTGTGCAAACAACCTGTGGTTTGTCTTATTTCTCTAAGCAAAATCTTTGCCTATTGAAAAGAGGTGCCAGAGTATAAAAAAATATATATAGTGGGGTAGAAGAGAAGATAGACAAAGAAACTTCAACAGATAAAGTTACAAAAATCAAGATTGTCTCCCCGGCTTGCTGTTTCTTAGATTAAAAAGCAATTGGGAAGAGCTTGAGGAAAAACCCAGAAGTTTTCATTGTTGTGTCATGGACTGCAAGAATTTGTGCTTATCACAACTGTTATTTAAAATGTGCTCTAAGTCATAAAGGGAACTTTATTCTAGTATAATAACTGAAGCTGTTTTTAGCACATTAGGGCATGAAACAGCACGAAATAATCTGCATCTTTTTTCCATGGAGTACTGAGTCAGGGAAACTAAGTGAGTTGCTGATGTACTTTCTGAAGCATTAGTGGCACAGCTGCAGGCAAACCCAATTCTCCCTCATTCAGAGAAGGGATCTGAACCTGTGTTACTCAAGCTGCAAGTTAGGGTCTTCCCTGAACTGGCTAGGGGTGTCTTAGTTGTGTGTTGCTGCTATTCTACCTTGTACCAGTTATAATGATTGCTCTTTACTGTCCAAAGAGAATCAGGCTCAACTCCCATGACTAGAACACACACCCCATGTCATTCTTTGTGTGAAGATCTTGCTGCAATTCTGACTTATTATTGAACAGTTTTGACAAAAGATGTCAACTTCAGCATGGTCACAGTGGTCATTTGGCTGAGCTATTAACATGGGACACGAAGAATAAAGAGGTTTTATCCTGTGTCCTCAGTAACCTAACTGAATGCTCCACTGGCTACCAAACAGTTTTCTCTGACTGGGATCTCCGTTGTGGATCCTGAGGAAATGGATCCAAGTGTTAATTTTTGCTGGTGCAGGTAGGTTTGTTGGGGCTTTTTAGCAGGTTCATCTCTATGACAAGTTCACCTTTTGATGAGCTGAACATTTCTGATTGAAAAAAAAAAAAAAAAAGTCCTGAAGAGTTATAATTAATACACTGTTTTGTATTATATTGTTTAGAGAAGTTTTCAAAGTATGGCCTTAGGGATAGTCTTTTAAACACTTTCTGTTAATTGACAGTGTTATTCAGACATCTTCCTTCTAGCTCAACCCTGGTAATATGTATGAGTTATATTAATGCCGTAATTATTTAGATCACTTTTTAAAATTTCCCCGTTTCTTTACAAAGGTTTTTTTTTAACTTACAATATTTTGTAATGCTTTTATGCCTCTGACTATTTCTCAAGTAACTGGATTTTGTTTTGGTTTGGTTTTTTTTTATGTATTATTTGGAAAAAGACATTTCAGAATCCCTCTAGAATTGTTCCATTTGGAAAACATCCTATGGACATAATTTGCTGGAGGCAAGTTAGCACTGCAGATTAAAAGTTTACATGAAGACAACAGACAAACCAGTATTACTTTAAATCAGACTGAAAAAGAAAAAATACATTTCTGCTAGGCCTGAAAGACCTTTATTTAGTACCTCCTCAAAAACTAAAGTATATTGTTACATACCCAGTAAACTATTGATCTCCACTCATTTCCTATATGCTTCATTAGTATTCTGTTCTCAGTGCTAGAATGTGCTCTCACGGATTCTTAGAAATACCTTTTAGCTTCACCAGAATTAGGTAAATGAGTCATAGGTGATATCAAAGTCGGTAGAAAGGAAAAAAACCAAATAATATATGTTTCTATTTGTAAAGCACCTAACTTCAGAAAACTATGTTTCTCATGTGTAGGTAACAGGTAAGTAACAATAAATAAATAAATGAAGAGGTTTGAGATCTTTCTTCATGCCCCTGTGATAAAATTCATTCATTCCTGCATGTAACTTTTAGTATATCATGATTTATTTCAGAGTGTGCTATAGGGGAATAGGAGATGATCTCCTCTGACTTTCAGGTGTTACGCACTGTGATTTCTATATACATATGCACATAGGTGTATGTATACTTACTTGCTGGTTATTTTTTCAAAGGGAAGTGCTTTATCCTTGTTCTTCCTTTCATGCTAAAAAGACATGTTAATTGCTGTTGTTGTTTTGTAAAAATATTCAGTGGATTGCATGATTTTATGTGGTCAAACGAATTAGTAAGAATATATTAATTGTAAAATGCAAATATGAAGATAATACCATACTGTTATCCCTAAGCCATAAAGACAATTTTGCATGTATAGTATTCCAATAGGTCAAAATAAACCAGTATTTCCAATGATGATCATGGGACTGGATGTCTGAATTTTGAGCTGCTCAGCTTGAGACACCTAAAGCTCAATATCCCCTTTCAAGGTATGAGGGACCGTGGCATGATATACTATTGTGTCTGTACTGCTTTTGGCTGGGATAGAGTTAATTTTCTTTGTAGTCACTAGTATGGGGCTATATTTGGGATTTGTGCTAAAAACAGTGTTAATAACATATGGATGTTTTAGTTATTGCTGAGCAGGACTTGCACAGACTCAAGGCCTTTTCTGCTTCTCACACTATCTCAACAGCGAGTAGGCTAAGGGTGCACAAGAAGCTGGAAGGGGACACAGCTGGGACGGCTGGCTTGAACTTACCAAGAGGACATCCCATACCATATGATGTCATGCTTATCAATAAAAGATGTGGGAAGAAGGAGGAAGGGGAAGACATTCAGAGTGATGGTGTTTGTTTGCCCAAGTCACCATTATATGTGATGTAGCCTGGCTTTCCTGGAGATGGCTGAACATCTGCCTGCCGATGGGGAAGCAGTGAAAGAATTCTTTGTTTTACCTTGCTTGCTTGCCCAACTCTTGCTTTACCTGTTAAACTTTCTCTCAATTCATGAGTTTTCTCACTTATCCAGTTCTTTTCCCCATCCCAGTGCAGGTGAGTAAGTGATTGTGTGGTGCTGAGCTGCCAGACAGGGCTTTCATTTACCAAATATTTAATGAATTTCTGAAGGGCACCTGCTTAATCAAGCAACTTCCTAAATCTCAGCAGACGACCTTCCTTCCATTCTTCACCTATGTGCATTTCATATGTAACATCCACACTGAACCCGGGGGTTTAATATACTCAGTCTGGTGTTATTGCCCATAGTTAGGAGTATGGTCGTGCTTACTAATGGCAAAAATTCTTTCTTAGCCTGCCCCAAAATTGCAAAACACACAAGATCCTGGTAAAGTTTTCAGCCTTAGTCACAAGGTCACCCACTCAGCCATGCCATCCTTCACATGTACATGGCACTGCCATGGCTTGTCTGATGCCCTGGAGCCACACTGCCAGCACAAGACTGCACCCCTGGCTTCACTGCTGTGGACATGGCGATGTCAAAATAAGGCAAAATAGGGCTGATGGTGCAGCAGTGGGGAACAGAGGTGGCATTTACCCCAGCGTCGCTCAAGAAAGCTCTTAGAGAACTTTGCCAGCTGTGTAAGATCCACCCGCTCTCTTCTCCTTTTTCTGTGTGAGCTAGGAAATACTGACAGATGCTGTAGGAAACCCATCTCTATTCCTATAGCATCACTAAAGGAGCCTACTGAGGCTTTCATGCTGTAGAACAGACATCTCCTTGTCTGAGGTCTCCAGGACACCCTATCCTCACTATTTATATTGAGAGAAACACTGGCCACATAGAAAGGTACTTAGGAGCCCTTTCACTAGTTGAGAAGGAAAAGGAATAGGAAAACAGATAATGGGAGTGCAGTATTAACTGTGCTGATCTTTCACAGTGCTTCACAGTGCCAGGTGAGGAAAGTGTCCCTCTGCATCCCCATTCCCTTCTCCCAAAGCCACAGAGAAAAGGCTTAGGTCGTTCTTCTGCACCCTCGATGTTGTCTTGGTAGTCTCTCCCCATTTCGAGATATGGGATTTTCCTCCTCCTTCAGCTGCCTGTTCCGACTCTGCATGGAGCTCACCTCCTCACTGTGCAGCTGCTTTCATTTCAGGGGGTGCTGCCACCAACAAGCACATTTGCCTTCATGTCATAAGATTGCAGGCGATCGTTTCATTGATGCAACACAGCAAAAGGGAAGAAAAGGCACGAAGCCTCCTAAGATTTCCATTTCCATAAATCTTGCCTAGGGCTCCAGCTGGAGCTGTCCTAGAGGGGCCATGTACAGTATAGTACAGTATATTCCCTAACTGCTTCTTTAGCCAAATAAATTTTGTTGATGAGTCATGTGGGCACTGCAGAACATTTCAAAGACCCATCTGGCAGAATAAAGTCACTCACCTTCAAAGCATAGTGTATCTCAAACAGTTCAGCATTTGGATTTGGTTTGAATTCTTGGATCCTTATCTGAATTCCCTGAGACTGTATGACAGGCTTTCTTGCAGAATTTCCATCATTTCAGTTTCTAGTTAAGCCATGTAATAACACAAGAAAGCTTTTTCTCCTGGCATTTCTGTCAAAAACAGAAGTGTATGTCGGGAGCTGGGGAAAGAGGAAGAACCTGAATATATATCGCAACTTTGAATAAGATTTGCTTCAAGATTTGTTCTAGAAATAAGTTGAGAATTACACTTGGTAGCTTTTTAGCTATTTATATTATATTAGGGGCTGACTCATTTCATTTAACAGCACCTTCATGTATCTTATATTTCTACTAAATTATCAAGTTAACTTCTGTTTATGTTCCAATCTGGCAGCAGTGTCTCCTAATGGGGTGATCTTTAATTTGAAAGGAGCCTTGAGTTTGAAAAATGCTGCTCCTAGTTCATCAGTTCTATTTCACTTCAACTCTTCTAAACTACTTCTATGAAAAATGTGAAATGCAATGATTTTTCAAATAATTAATCTTTGAAAAAATTACATTTGGTAGTTCCAGCCTCAGCCGAGACCTCACTATGATAAATTTTTCCAGAAAGATTGTAATCAGCTGTGAATACTTAAATATTTTCTTTCTTCTATGGAAATACTTATGTTTGCTTATCTTCATGGCTTCAGCTTACCTAGCAAATTATCTTTTGCTTAGGTTCCTGCATGGAAAGAACACATCCAGAACATTTATTCACACTGTGGATGAAATATACACCTTTGTTTTAAATTCCTTCCATTGGCTCTGTGAGTGCTTGATCTTTTTCAGTTTTTTTCACTTAGCAGATTAGACCGAAGATAGATCACGGAGTATCAGGAAATACATTGCAGGTTGTCTTTTATTGCTTCAAGTTCATCTGGATGGCTTATTTTGTTCACAGCTGCTGATAGATAGAATCTGTAATACCTGATTTTCAGAAGTACTGAGTATCTTCTAGCTCCCACAAAGTGGAAGTATAGATGATCAATGTTAGTTGCATAATTCTTTCTTCTTCCTCCCACAGAACTAGGTCTGTCATAGTATCCAAATGTAATGTAATATCTATTGGCTAAGAATGATAGCAAGTTAAAATGTTGAGAGTCCTCTTAGGGCTGGACCATGTCCAGTGTTATGGAGATTATATATACACCAAATCAGAGAAAGGCATCCCACTTATAAAAGGCCAGCTCTGAATATGGTTTCTCTTCCAAAACCACAATGAACTGTTGCTTGCTAATGCACCATGAGCTGATGAAGAAAGAAGGCATTTCCAAGTACCTAATTTCCCGTTAGGTGCGGTTAAGGTTTTGAAAGCACTTTACTGTACCCTGCCTTAAAACAACCTTTTTGCATTTTACACTTATTTCAGGAATGTGTAAGCAAAAGCAGTGTGGAGAATCACATCACAGGCAAACTAAGACCACTGAAGATTTGCAGTCCTCAGGAGAAAAGTAGAAATGGGAGAGGATTAGGATGCTCATACACTAAGCAACATCTTACTTTAACCAGTTCTAGAATAATACACTATTTCGCATGAGTAAAGATAGTGATAACGTTGTTGACATAGATATTTGCCTGTACTGGAAAAGAAGTGTTAGAATTACACAGCAATAATACAACCTGGTCAGATCTGAAATTATCATGATTGAGGAAGAGAAAAATAGAGAAAAAAAGCACTATAACCTTGAAGTAGTCATCACAAGAAGGCCCATAAAATACTTATTTCTTTAATACTATTTGGCAAAGTGCAAGCCAGTGAACATAATAAGTACTGAGGAAAACTTGGGAAGAAGAAATAAAAAGACTCATTTTTTTCAAACACAAACCATTATGATATTAAGTGGTTTCATGCTTTAGTTTCTTCACATTATACTCTCACTTCTGAGTGCAAACTTTGCCAATGGCAAAGGGAAATGCAAAGTGTTGACAGTTAACTATAGCTGGCCACCTGGCCATCCATTACACCCCAGATGTGAATTGCAAATTTTTTATATTCTTTCTATTTGAAGAAAATGCTTCCTTTGATGTTCTCAAGCAACACTTTTCAACTGGAGAAATCCACAGATTCTTAGTTTAATGGACTCATCATTCTAGTGTGGACCTGTGGTTGAATGGCAGGGACACAGAAGAACGAAGGACCGTGTGGCATATTTCTGCCATCTGTCTGCTTATAAATCGGGCACTCCTTTCAGTAGCTGTCTGGTCCGTAGAGGTCCATTTAAGTCTATAAAATAGTTTTTTCACAGGTAGATTTTCTTGTGTACTGCTCAGTGAGTGGTTCAGCTGGATTGACAAAAAAAAATTTCTCCATGTGAAGAGGGAGCAAAAATGTGTTTTTGTTTCTAATCTGGCTGAAACAAAGAACTTCTAAAGTGAAAAATGCAATCGCTCTTCCTGTAATCCGTACAAACAGAGGACTACCCTCCTCCTCCTAACAGAAAGAAGGCCAAAGTACCATTTTGCACTCTGTATGAGTGAGCCCAGACGTTTAAGCCTTGCCTCCCACACCCTGCTTTATCAGGCTAGTGGCAACTCCAGGGCTTTCTTCATATGCACACTTGGAGCTGCTGTATTTTGTGACCAGTCTCTAAGGGAGCAATCTGGTCATCAGTTTTATAGCACTAGAGTAGGCAATCAGTCCAACTATGGCATGCTGCTTTGTTGTAGGGGGTTTTTTTTAATTGTTTAAAGGAAATGAAAGACCTTCAATGGGAATGCTCAGGACACCACATTATCTATATGACCTTGTGGTGATGGCAAAAACACGGGATGTAGTTTGGTTTCTTGATCAGACTGAGATTCAGCACAAATGTGAATTTTGATGTCCTACCTACTCTGTGAGTGATCTTGTCATCAGAGCAAATATATTCTGTCTTAAGATCTCTCATCTGTTATAGCCCAGGATGTCATCCTTGTGGTAACATATCTGATATATTCCTGGGAAGAACATTGATGTTCCTGAGGGAAAAAAAGAAAAAAAGAAAAAAAAAGAAAAAAGAAAAAAACCCCAAAAAACCCACCAAAAAAAAAAAAAAACCAAACAAAAAAAACCAAACACAAAACAAAACAAAAAAAAAATCTGTCCAGACCATGTACAGAGAAAATCCAGGAAAATGGATGAGAGAAAAGCCTCACTACCTGATTTATCAATTGGAAATAAAGGAAGTGGCTACTACTCCAGAATGATGCTGGGTTAGTCTACCCGCTCCCCTCCCTCTCCATTCAGAAATGCGTGAGCAAAACCAGTGCCCCTATCAGCTTCTCAGCATATAGGGAGGGGTGTGACATGGATAAGAAGAAAGCAGAAAGCTAGATTAGTTTCCAGTAAATTTTTATTGAAGTTGGTTTTTTCCTCCATCTCTTTAAAATTTAGAAAATTTATTTTTTTTTTAAATCATCACTTTATTAATTAACCATTTATTACCTCCAAGACCTGTTTCTTGCTTTTTACTAAGGCTTTAGAGAAGCCTTTTGACCTCAAACTAGAAAAATGGACAAGTTCGTTGGCACCATCAGAGTGGCAAAAAGTATCCATAGAGTAAATGCAAATGCAGCGAGTCTTTCATTTTTAAAAACCCACAGTCACGGTCTCTTCATCTGCTTCATGCCTCTTCATCTAGTTTTCTTCAGAAGCTCCACTTAGCAGCAGTGGCACCTACAGGACGGAAGGCAGTGGAGGCTGCTATATCTCAGGCAGTCATTTCGCATGATCAGAGAGATGCTCTACTGCATGCTGACAGCATACTTGGCATTAATTCCTAGTCATTGCATAAAATTAAAATGCATTTTGTAATTTTGATGCAATATCTGGCACACCAATAGCTTGCTTCTGCCTTAACTCCGTGCTTAAGATATGCTTAGCGTTTGCTGGAAGGAAAGGCTCTGTTTGTAGGCAAAGCTGAAAATTTACCACAAGACACAAGCATCATCCAACTGTCAAAAACAGTTTTTTTTCTTGCTGGCAAGAAAGGGGTTTTTTTGCCCAGCCTTTACTTTTCAAGCTTAACTATGAAGTATGGCTTAAAGGGAAAAAAAAAATTAGTAAAAGTGCACTTGGTAATCCCAAAAGTGGGATTGATCCGCTTTGGGGATTGGGATAACCTTATGAGATGTACCTCTTGTCTGCAATGATGTTTTTTGAGTCCTCAGTTTTTTATCTTCTCAATAAAGTTGCATTTTCCCTTCTGATCACACTACTACTGAAGCATGAATTTTAGGGCTTGTAGCATTAGACCATTTTTATTGAACTTCATGAGTTTGCAGGAGGGACTTCAAGGTCATTTGGTCACCAGGGTTAACTTTGCAGCAATGAAAAGCAATAAACGCTTCCAGGACAGGCGAGTATTTATTATGAGCATTTAATTTCCCCAAAACTGCAATACTTGTTAGAAAGTATTGAAAAAATAAGTTCTTGTTTCCTTTGACATGTCCTTTCTTTAAGCATTCTTCTTAACTTGCTGCCCCCATGACCTCCTTAGTAGCGGATACAATTCATTTCTTATGCAGACTGACAAAAAAGATGCATGGTATATGGCACTGCATATCTTTACTTCATTATTTCCTCATAGCAAAGACTTGAAACTGTAATGTGTGAGAAAGAAAAGGTGCCAACATGACATTTACTACTGCTAATATGAATTTGATTAATTCTACAACAAGAAACATCATCTTAACTCTTTATCTTCTTGTGTGTGTTTTTTGTTTGAAACAAATTGATAAATCAGAATATTTTGACAAATAACATATACTTGCAGCCCTTGTTGAAGCAAACAATATCACAACCTAGTCATTTGCAGTAAGTTTATTATAAGGGAAGCAAGAGGCTGTCTTTTAACAATATTTACATTTGTCTACTAAGCTGAAGTCTGTTTTATATAGATCATTTACAATATATTTAGCCACAGTTACACTTTATTTTTAGGACAGCACAGTGAAAGTCAGAAATAGTTTCAGTGTGCTTCACCATGCCTTATTCTACAGTGTTGTGATTCACCACGTTCAGTGAAAAGGACTTTCTCATAGGGAGGTGTTACTAAAGCCTAATTATTCTATTTGTGCCTTTTTTAGTAAGTCAGGATGCTTGGTTTCTCTTTGGAGCCTGTGCATCCAAGAACTGACCTCTTCATATCTCTGTGATGCAGCTTTTTATTAGTTTATGCAATCAAAAGTCTTTTAACAATGCATTTTTATTTGGCTCGATGTCTCATTGATGACTTGTTTTGGTTTTGTACTTTACAAGACCTTTCTTCTCTTCCCAGTTATTAGTGGACAGTATGAAAACAAAATTAAATGTTGCTGTTTCACATTCTTCAACCTGATTTTATAGTTCTTTCAGGTTTGGCTGAAATGTCAAAAATGTAGAAGCTGTGAAAAATAACGTAGAATGTGCTGAAGTATATACTTACAGGGAAAATGTTTTTCATTAAGAGAATGGATAAAGAAAAAAAAAAACAAAGAAATTGTATTACAAGGAAGGAAAAAAAAAAAAGCATTTGATCTATATACATTTAATGTTTCCCTTATGTATAACATGTTTATTTAAACATTTATGAAAATTGTACAGAAAAGAACCCAGAACCTTTAAACACTGTGATATTTTTAAATGCAGGGTGACAAACATTGGATTCCGATGTTTGATGACCTTCTGAGTAAAACATTTTCCTTGGATTCATTTCTTTTTCTTCTTTTATTGGATCAAATTTTAAATGTCCATAGAACTATTACTGTGGAGAAAAATAAGCTGGCTGCTAACACAACTGTCTGGGTATAAAATATGGAAAAGAGGGTAAAAAAAAGGAAGCAGTCAAAAAAGAATTTATGAACCAGTACTGGAGGAGGATAAACAACATTTTGCCAACGTCTATAGGCTATTGGTAAGTAAGTGAGGTTAAGACTGGCTGGTGCTTTGTAATACCAAAGCAATACAAATAACTGAATGCAAGCAAATGACACATAGGTCAGGATTTTAAATGTGAACACATGCTCCAGAGGAAACCATACAGGAATAAAAGTTGTTCCTGTTTTGTTAGTTTAGATTCTGAAAGAAGCTTTTGTGCGTAAAGATGTAACAAGATCCCAAGCCTGGAGCCATGCCCCATGGTACACAGACCGCTGTGTTTGTCCCAGTGTACCAAAGGTAGAGAAACTTGCAGCCTGTCTATCTCCAGGCTGGCATTGGCTTTTGTGAAATGTGATTTACTTTTACCGGAATGATAACAAAAAGGACCTTCCTTATTGTTTCGCTGAGGGATTTAGCAGGGAGGGTGTGAGCCCTGTTGAAGGTAAATCTTGATAATCATGGCTTTAAAAAAAAAAATTAAAAAAAATTAAAGAGCAGTTCTGTTTCAGTATTATAAACTCTCCTCTTTGAATACCTTCCAGAAATCTGCTGGTTTAATTTCTTAGTCCCATCTGTTTCCCTCTCACTGGCTATATTTGTTAGTATTTCCTCAAGCAGCATGTTGTATTGCCCTTACTGTGCTGGAGGAAAAGGGCATAGATTGATCATTTTACAGGACAGGGAAACGTTTATTTTGGGCTAGAGAAGAGTGCATTTCCTTGCTTCCTGCCTAGAGTTATAGAAAAAAAACCCAAAAACTTCTTCAGGGGAAAAAAAACCCCTCAAACAAAACAAAACAAACAAAAAAACACCACCACCAACACCACCCCCCCCCCCAAAAAAAAAAAAAAAACCCACCAAAAAAAAAAAAAAAAAAACAAAAAAATAGGCCGGTTTCAGTAA
>JANIJG010022315.1:223393-247209 GCA_024611175.1 Megaceryle torquata
GGGGAAAAGGAACATAGTAAAAAAAAAAAAAAAAAAAACCCACACAGAAAAAAAAAAACAAACCAAAAAACAGAGCCTGTTTCAGTATACCAGGGAAAAAAAAGAGGCAGCAATGTCAGGAGGGCCATTAGGCTGCTTATCTGTCTTTCTACTTTGGCACGTGAAAGCTCCCAGCTCAGCATGCCATGTGTCAAATCTATCATTTGATATGTCAGGAACCATTATTCCCTCTTTTGTCACCAGTTTTGACCAAAGGATGAAAAATCGCTGTCTTACACAGACAAAATTATTGCTGAAAAAAAGGGCAACTATGGCACATAGGAGTAGGCCAAGGTGAAACCTGGGGAAACTCTCCTTAGATTAGGTCTGGGTTAAGAGAATATTGATCTGTGTGCTAAAAACTGTTGATCTCTCTCTGAGCAGCGGATGACAAATGGTAGCAAACAAAAAATTGAGTGTCTCCAAGGATATTTGAGCTGCTCTCTGTTTTCTGTGAGTATTTGTTTGGTTTGTGGGTTCTGCTCTAGGGATTTAAACTAAAATAAGCAAATATTAAACAGAAAGGAAACAGCCACAAAATGATACAGTGAGGAACTACAGGAAGACTACAGTCAGTTAGAAATTAGACCTGCTATTAAAACTGATACATGGCTTAATCATAAGAAAAAGCATATGTTCCCTCCAGAAGTTTAGTGTGTTGTAATTTTTAGGTGTTTGGGGCCAATTTCTTTTCTTTGCAATGTTCATGAAGTTGTTGTGTTGTTGGTTTTTTGGGGGGTTTTTTAATAGCAAATGGGATGTTAATATCATATTATTGGTATATATTAATTTCTGGAACATTCATTCCGAGCATTTTTAGAAGCACAAATTTCATGATGCTCTGTATGGATGATTCACAAAAAAAAAATTAAAGGCAATAATAAACAAAGGCTTCACAGAAGCTTGAGCATCTCTTGAAAACAGTTGAAACCTCCCCTTTCCTTCATTGAGCATATCCAGAGATGAGAAGAGTGGAGGAGAGAATCTGTCTCCCGTCCTCAGATTAGAGAAGAAACCATAATGGTAGAACCAGCAAGCACACAAGCAGGACAAATGCATTTTTGAACTAATAATAGAAGAGATTAAGCAGGTAGAGACCTCCAAGGAGAAGAGACAACTTCATTGTGGGAATATGTTTTACTTCAAGTTTTATCTGGAGTGCTCTAAGTTTGAATAAAGTTGAAAATAATGGTCATGGAAGGCTCTATAACCAACACTGGAGTGGACATTTGTTTTCTCAACTTTGAGACCCAGAGCAAGTGTGACTCTCTGAGCTTATGCTGGCATGAACATTGGGTGTTCTAAGACCATCTTGTCTGAACAGTGCTGGTGATTCAGAGCCCCTTCAGTGCACGTTCCTCCCCCATTCCTGCGTACAGCTGCCGAGAGACGTGCATCTCCTATGACCTTCCTGAATTTGTCGGTGCTGGTTTGCCATCCACACACTTTCCTGTTCTCTGTTCCTTCCCACTGGAGATCGCTGCAGCAGAGCTGCTGAGGACGGCTAATCTGAGTTTCCCACCCGTACAGGCAGGCGTATATGTGTCTGACAGGTATCAGTTGGAACCCCTGTACGAGCATAAAAGGTCAAAAGACACATCCAGCTCTTGGATGGATGTGGCAGAATGAAGAGAAAATGCCATGGAGATTTTCAGGGTCCTCACTTCAGCTGTACTTGTAACAGAGCTGAACTGAATGCTCAAGTGAAAGGTTTGCTCTGTTGAAAAATGTCAATTTAGCAAAGTTAAGAGTCAAATATCCCAAAGTTCTTTCCGTTTTGATAAAGTTGCAGCTGATTCCTTGATTATTTCCTGACAGATCACCTGCCCCTTTCCTTGGCACCCTACCACAGAGATGATGAGAAAACACAACTGCTCCCCACCTCCTAAACTCCCAGGCTCTTTCACCTTCCAGCAGCTTGCCTCATGACCTGATATAGAGCAGAACCTCCTGTCATGGACAGAAACTCTAAGAGAACAGTGATATTCTAGATGAATGTTGTGTAGTCTTTAAGGCTGAGCATGGAATCCCAGCATGGAAAAGTAATTTAGTCGCACAAATCTTTCACAGCTGATACTGGGTTTGACTGTTTGGAGACTGAGCAGACAAGTTCCAGCACTCTTTGCAATTGGCCAGAAAATAGAGGCACGTAAATACTGAAAATGTTGCATCATTGTGAGCTGGTGCTCAGGCATTCTTAGCCTTAAAGTTGATAGAAATTATTTGACTATCTCAAACATATTTTCAATGTAAAAAGTATCTCATTTGAAACTGATAATTTTCCCACATAGTTCAGTTGTGACATTTCACTCCTCCTCACTTTTTTTTTTTTACAAGAGAATTAAAATATGGTGAAAAAAATATTTTGTTGTTTAAAACAAAATCAAGCCAAATGTCAGTTCAGAAAAAAAAAAACATGTATGTTTATTTCATTTCTGCTTTTCCAGACCAGAAAAAAAAGTTCTGATCATTTGGTTTCCTTATGTGAAGAAGGAGCTGTAGATCAAGTTTGTGATTTTTTGGGGGGGTTTTGTTGTTGAAGGTTTTGGGGTTTTTTTCCCATCAAGACCAGCCAGATGTACTTTTCCTTTACTTTGTATTGTTTCCAGTGAAGTTATATCCAGGCAGATGAGGTGGCGAGAGAGCAACTCTAAGTATATTTCTGTCAAAATATTTAAATTCTCTAGAACACAGAAGCTGTAGAACATCTGCTGTGGACAGTAGCTCTAGGGATTTATGAAGTGTGTTATTTAACATTTTTCTTTACTGGGAGGGAAAATTATCAGTTCACTGCACAAGTTAGTCATATATTCTTGTGGACATACACTTGTGATTGCTTCCTAGTTCTGTGAAAGTTTTGGAAAGCTCCAATTTTGTTTGAATACAGTCACGGAGATGTAGAACATTTACACTTCTAACATTAGCTCACAGGTCAGTTGGCAGGATCACAGTGAGTGAGCTGGTGAAACTCAAGAGAGGCAGTCCTGCCTCCTGCCCCAGCCCACTTTCTTCTCTGGTACCCATTCGGGCACTCACCTGACCCCTTTCTGAGGCAGCTCAGTTCGTTGCACTGGCAGAACATCATTCACCATTTTTGGTGTGTTCACTTTCTGTCTAGTCAATGATCTGAACTGATTTACCAAGGACTCATGTGACTGTTAAGAGTCAGCAGAAGAAATATAACGGGAAGGTACAGCTGGGGTTAAAACATGGTGGGAAGAAAAGGAGAAGAGATGGAGAGGAGCTGACTTTCTAACTAGCTCAAATCACTCTCCTGGAGGAGATGAGGGTACTCCTACACTGATGCTGCTCAGAGACATTTGTGAAGTGGTGGTTTAACTCAACTCTTATTTGTTTACACGGGGGCTGAAGTGGAGAGGAGAGAGGAAAGATTTTTCCTACCCTGTCTCCTGGTTGTCTCTACAGTCGTGTGAAGCTACTTGTCCTCACTTGACCAGCTCTAACCATCTTGACTGGCACCCGCACCACAGCAGGGAAGCTGAAAAAAGGACGTACAACCTTGTGTCACCTTTCATGTTTGGGCAGTGGCTGCATAGGCTACCTCTGAGCTTCAAAGTGATAACTTTCTTTAATCCCTCACCAGTCCTGTCTCAACTCTATCTCAGTGTATCCCAAATATGGACTAGAGGATCACAGAAGCAAACAAGTATGATTGTTAGCCACTGGTTTCTCGGTATGGAAAATTTTCTTTTCTGCCCTGGAGTCCCTCATATTTCTCTGGTTTTAGTTACTCCCTGGACTGACTGGACAAAGTCCTGCAGAGTAGTCTAATTGCCAAGTTCAAAAAAGCTTCTCAGAATTTCAGAAGGGCTCAATCCTCCCAATACAATCTTGCCAGTCTTTCGGAAACCATCAAAGGGACAGAGGGAGATTGCCACTGTTCCTTGCACACCCTACAAAGGTGAAAACATGTTTGCTTATTGAAACGGCAGAAGCAGTGTCCTCAGCTTTGATGCTTCTCCAACATTGATGAGTTTCTCACAAATAGATCATCCCTATCTCTACAGGATGTATTGTGATGTCACATAGAGCATTGACACCAGATGATGAAGGACAGTGGGCTGAACTGGTGTGTGTGTGCGCTAAGAAATTATTACAACTTCATACTTTCCAAAATGAGCTCCAGGGAGTCCTCAAGTAAGACTTCATTGTATGGTAGAAATTGAGTCTTGAAGTCAAATTTTCTGTCAGGAGCTTCTGAAATAATGCTTGTAAATTGCATATATTACTATATATATTGGACAGGATAAATGGGATTAGGTGATTTTATGATTTCTACTGCATTTCAACAAATTAAGAGAGATACTCTCCGTCATTACTATCCTTACATATGTAAGCATGTTAACTTCTTCCCTTTTCCCCTCTATATTTCTACCAGTGGTCCCAGTTTAAAACTATCCTGTCTTTCTGACTGTCAGTGTCCTATGAGAGGCATGTGTTTGTTTGTGAGATAAGTCACCTATAAAACATGAATCCCTAAATACTAAGGTTCGGAAAACACTTATTACACCATCAGCTTTCCTGATAGCACAGGATTGTTGTCTTCAGCTTCTTGGAGTGCTTCCATCAATATGGTATCTCAGTGTCTTCTAGAAGTGCTTAACTGACAGCTGTCATATATGATTCAGTCTTCCTCTGAATGAAAATATTTTGTGTGAATTAAAAAAAAAAAAAAAAAAAACCCACAATTGTAACTATATTGTGAACTATATAAAGGTAATATAGCCTTCTCCACAGGAGCAGCACATCAATAACCACACTGCAGCTGTATTGTTACTTCTGATGTTCATGTTGTAGCTTCATCTTTAAGCCGCTATCATGAACACAGCAGTTCAAGGGTAGTTTTCCATCGCTTGCAGTTTGATACTGGAGCATGAAGACATGCAGTTTTAAGGCTTATTTCCCCTTTTTATGTACTATCTTATCCCCATTTACATGCTTCAGTCTGCATTTTTAACAATTTTTATTAAGCAAAAATAAACATTTCCAACAGAACTAAATGCACTCTTCAAACACTTAAATTGTCATTAATTTACACACTCGTTCATGTAAAAAGCATCTTAAAAAGTATTCCCAGAATTCCATCCTGTCTCAATTAGCAACATTAAACACAGGCACAACTGACACATAATTTTTGACACCACTTCATTGTTTTTAGACATTCCCTCAAAATCCTTTTATATTATGTCATAATCTCCTTCTTCTTAAGATAACTTAGATGTCCTAATTTCCATGACAGCCAAAAAATTGCTTTAAGTAATTATTTCTGTGATAATTATTATTATTCATTATAAAGCTATTTATCTCCTATTCAAACATTAACCCGTTTAAGGAAAATGATGCCATAAAAAGGATTCTTGCAGCTCATTGCCCTTAAACTCCAAGGATATAAGTTGTCCATACAGGAATATACACTTCAATTCTGCTCTAGGCAAAAACCTCTAAAAACAAAGTGCTGCACTTCAGTCAATTCCCTCATTTTTTATTTCATCTGTTCTCACACACTGTGAAGCTTTTCTTGTATGGAGAGGACCAGAAAAAGGCTGATGTATCACTTCTAGACTATACAGATGATTTCTTCTTTTCTTGGTCTCCCTCAACTCTTGCACATAAGAGTGTGCTCATGCTCTGCTCTGCTTTGATCTTGCAGTGGTGTGTGTTTATTGCTATATGAAATGTAACTTGATACAGTATATAGTTAAATGACTATCAGCAATGACGTATAAAATAGTTATTTAAAAAACTTGCAAGTGAGAGGAGGAATTCCTCACCATTAGTATGAAAAAAAAAAATGCATGGGAATAAATTCTTAAGCTCTTTATTTGTGCCTGGACATTTGTGAGATATAAAATTAATCTAACGTGGCTTTACAAATCAGTTGGTCTAATTTGTCTCTTCAGTCATGCTGTGTATTTTTGTGCAATATTTCAGAGAGCAGTTAAAGTTATTCATGTCTTAGTTGCATTTTGGTACCCAAATACATTGGGATATCATTTATGCTTAAGCTGAGCAATGAATTTCCTGGGGTTGTGACATTTGCCTTTGGAGAAACTACAAGAGCCTTATAATACTTCTTATGGTGAAATTACTCATTTATCTTTGCTTTAAAATGGTCTTTTGGACTGGATTCATCTCAGCTGATGCTAACTTTCCAAGGGTTCAAACATGGTACATAAGCTTTTTTTCCAGTCTGTGTAAAGAGGGAAGAATAGGATGGATTGTTCTATCTATTTTAGACATACCTGTTTAACCAGACCCAGAGATTACTGTCTCTCTCAAATGATCTCAGAGGGACCCTTGAGATATGGACCAGGCTCCTGGTTTTGGGGGAATTGAGATTCCTGTTGCTTCAGTACTGATGTTTCTATTGAAACAAGTTCTGCTCTCAATTCCATATATGAGTGCAAGTATACAGAGAAGTACTGCATTGCCTTTACTGCACCTCAACTACACGTGGTCTAGAACTGCTGAGGATGCAGCAGTCCCGCCTGTGCCTGCTTTGCACAGCAACAGGTTGGGTTGGGCACTGCACAGCTAGTACAACGTATGGTGCAGGCATCCCTTCTCTCAGGCTGGGCAGAGCAAGTGTACCTGTGTCTGTACCCAGAGTCCACAGAAAATGCTGTCAGGTCCGGTCACTTAAGTGCAGTAGGTTGTTCGGGAATTTTTCACTTATACTTGTGTAAGCAAAAGAATAATCTGACCTAGTTCCATTTCCAACTCCTCAATGTCAACAACTAGACTTTAAAAGGTAATGTTGTGCCACAGAAATGCAAAACTCTGCCTTTGAAACAACTGGCTGAGTAGTTCATTTCGTCATACCACTCTCCTCTTGTCACTTGTCATACACTCAATTTCCCAAGAACATGGGCTAGTCTTCCCACTCCTGAACCCAGCACTCCTCAGGCAAGTCTTTTTTTTTTTTTATAAAGCAAATGAAGTCTGAATTATTTTTTAAAGATCTTGGTTTCCTTTCTGTGGCAGAGCTGTGAGCAGTACACCGTTGGTAACCAGAAGCCATACTGTGACTTCATACCACGTGCTTTCCCATCCTGCTGCCTCATACCTGGCCCAAGGTATGTGGATTCTTCTACGTTATGGTCCTCTTATCTCATGAATACTATTGTTTTAAATGCAGGAACCCTGAAGATTGCATCAGAACAATGTCTTTTTGCAGAAGTTTCCTCCATATCGAGGGCCTGACACTGTTAGCTGGTAGAGTTGCACCAAGTACAAACTATAGTCAGTGCAAAATATGTTTTTCTTAAAGTAAATAATTCTGCTAAAGTAAAGTTAGAGTTCTGTTTTTCTTTAAAATCTTTCACTGATTTATCCAGTATGGATCTCTCTATAAGCACTAGTGCTTCATTGCTCCCAAGAACCTTGCAGCACAGAGTCCTGCACAGATGTTTCTGCCAGACTAGGCAAGCTTGCTAAACGTGAATTTCTTCTGCTTTTACAGAAGACTTTGGACTGTCATATTATCTATTCAACAGATACTTATGTCCTCACCTTGTGAGTCTTGATACTTTCACTGGGTTTGCTACTCTTTGCTAACTCTTGGTTTGAGGTTCATCTTCCCTGATTTAGGCAAGCAGTTAAAGCTGGCTAATTTAGCTCAGAATAAATTGATAAAATAGTTATTTTAGGATGGGATGAATTGCCTCTAGAAGTGCTTATCTGTATCCATTAATTATAGAGGCAGGCTAGATGACTAGCTTAAAACAAACATTTAACATTAAGATAGTTAAAGGTAAGTGGAATGAGTGCCACTCTTGTGAAGGAATAAATGTATTTAGATGATGGAAAAACTGAGCTCTTCCACTTAAGGCAGAGCATTTTCTCTATCACTCTATGGCTGGCCAAGGAAATGCAGCCTGTCACAGAGACTTATCCCAGCAACAGGCACTGCCATACATCTCATTTTTGCTGGTACAAGCATAAGTCTGATCTTTTCTAACAGAGCAGCAAAGTGATCCAGTTAAGAAAGATTCACTCATCTATGCTAAAGTTATTTTCACTTGTTTAGTATTGTCCTTGGGATTTCAGAATTGGCTTTTGAGAAAAGCTAAACATTTACTTTTTTATTCTTCTGACATTGTCTCAGGATTGCCCCAGAGATCAATGTCAGTTCCTTCTTTGAGCTTCAGATTGAACAGCATCATGATTCTTTCTATGACATCAGAAAGGTTACTCACCTCTTTCTATCAATTACTCCATCAGCAGCTTGGGTAAAACAAAATGTCATGAATCAGATAGGAAGTTTGTGATTAACTTCTTGGCTAATGCACTTACCAAGTGTTTTACAGTTGAAAAGGACCTTTGGAGTGCAAAATATAATAATACATTACAAAGGTTTTTTTGAGTTCTTTCTGATTTTAGGCATGCTAGACAGTGATTCTCAATGCTTTCTCAGGCTGCAATGTTATTTCAAAAAGATCATGGTTCATACAGTATAGTTTTATTGATTCTGTGGGGCATGTTACTCCAAACAATAATATTTGATAAGACAAAACCAGATAACATTGCTAAGATTATTTAAATAAAAATAGAATAATACCAACCTAAATCTATGCACTTTATACATGTACACTTCTTTGTTGCAAGAGAGAAATATTCAATGTTTAATGACAAATCTGGGGAGAAGGTAGCCTCAAAAACTAGAGTACACACGTGTAAAGAGAAATCTGTCCTTACGTGTGTCACTTTTTCTATGCAGAAGCACAACTATTGTAATACTGTTCCATCACTGCGAAGGGAAAATCCTTATTAGTAACTATCAAGAAGACCTCTCCTAGGGCAAGAAGTATTGCCATAATGTTTTGGGTTCTTTGGGGTTTGTTTATTTATTTATGCTATTTTCAGTTTGATGTCTTAGCTCTGTTTGGTTTTCTTTTTCCTGGTTGTACCAGGGGAACATACTTGGAAGAAAAAGACTTTCAGCTTGCATTTTTCAGGATCCATTTAAGATTTTGGGTGTTTTATGTGAAGTGGAGTAACCTTGAAATGTTTCCTGTGAAACACTGAAGGGGGCTGATTTTGAGAAGGTAGGATCTCACAACTTGATATCATTTTGAAAAGCTGAGTTCATAAAATAACGAAAGGGAATTACTATAATCAAACAAACAAACAAAAAAAAAAAATCAGGATATCTGATTATACCTTAGATTTGAAACACAACACGTCATTATCAGCATTCTTTTTTTTTTTTTTTGTCTATTCTCAGTCAATCAGTAGAAATTATAATACTGTGTATGAAAAGTAAATCTAGTTAGCAGATTTCTGCAGGAGCAGAACTAACGACAAAGAAAAATGGTAAAATGTGGCTGAGCTTTTTGTTCTGGAATGACTTCATTTTAGAAGTTAGCAGGAACAAAATTAATCCAAGGGAAATGGAAGCCTAAATTGAAAAATGAGCTTGAGATCTTAGTGATCACCAGCCATGCAAGAGGTAGAGTCAAGTATGTATCTTGTGCAGTACAATCCTATATACACAATATTCAGTATGGTAATCATGAAAAGATACCAAGCTTTTTTTTTTTTCCCTGAGGGCCAAACAAAAGTTTTACATATCTTCAGCTGAAGTTGCCTGCAACATCATCCAAGAATTATTAAGAAAGCTCTAATCTTTATCACCCTTACATAGTTCCTAGGTCCTCTTCAATCTCACAACATCAGTAGGCCTGTGAGTTGAGGCTGCGGCAAGAACTGTACCGTGATCTGATCTGAGGACAAATGCGTACTGCTTCTTCCTCTGGAAGTTACAGTCTGAATTTATTTGCTGCTCTTCACACTCAGCCCCCACCACAGTTTGTGTGGACAGGGAGAAGGGTCTACCCCTGCAATGAGAAGCTTTTCACTGGGAAATCTTTGTCCATTCATTCATGGACTTCTGTGGATCCAAGACGTTATTGGATGGGGGGACCATGGTGTGTGGACAGCAGCTGCTTCCCTGGGGTTCATTAAATCATGAGCCCAGTAACTTGTTCATTAAGGAAATAAACTCAGTGCTTCTGAAGGAACTCTGGGAGTGAGGGCAGGAGAATCTTCTACTGAAAAGACCAGATGTGTTCGGCCTGCTTTTCCTTTTTCCATTAGATGGTTTAGAAGGCTGGTGTTATGTGGCTGAGCAGGTGTTACACAAAGGCCAGACTAAAACACTAAACTTTATCAGTGGCATGGTTCCATCTTGCTTGCAAAAAGCTCTTTTTAAGCAGCAGTAGGGTCTGTCCCTTGACCTTCAGAAGAAGGACCCAGCTCCAGAAAATACAAAAATCCTTGTAAATAATTTCTATCATTTTGCCAGCTGCTCTCAGCACTTAATCTGTCTCTTAAAACTGAAAAATTACAATTGCACCTGATGTTCCATCCTTTTCAGGTCAGCTCTCACTTGGGATGTTGATGTGCTTTTCTTGGCTCAGATTGGCTTCAGTGTTCATTTGTTCATTGCAGAAGCTCATTTCATTTAAACTGCTATGAAGTGTCCGTTCCTGCAATTGACTTCCCTGCACAATTCCAGTTCAAAGCAATGGGAAGTCTGCAGGTGAATTAATAGCAGTGCAGATTTCTAGCTCTAGCAGATTAGAAACCATTAATTGCTAAAAATAAGGGCTTCTACTGAGTTCTTCCCGAAATTATAAAGAGGAAATTTTTGAGGGGCACTGTGTGCATGTGTGTGTGTGTTTTTGAAGGAGTGACTGCTGTGAGAGCCAACCCACTGTGCAGTATTGCTACCTACCTAACCACTACTTTTCATTAAGGGGATTTCCCACACCGCAAAGTTAGAAATGAAATATAAATGAAGATGATGAAATACTAGTTGTATCCAAGTTTCCTGAATGTCTAGTACTAGCAGAACTAGGATATTTTCTCCACATTATATTCAGGTCATTTCCACAGGATAGCTAAATAATTGCTTCTACATCCATTTGGTGAAATTCAGCTTTTCACCAGTAAAAATCCTCCTTGCCTTCCTGCCTAAAATTTGGTATGAGACTTCACAAAATCATTTGTTTAAAATATGAAATAAGGTCACAGTCTAAAAGATGATCACTGCTCATTTGGAAAGTCTTCTCGTACCCATGACTTTCACTCTGTTGATAGAGCCTTTCCCAGGAATAAAGATACAGAAAGAGGTAGGGCTGCAGCTCTGCTTTCTTCCAACCTGACGTTTATTAGTTCTGCTTCTTGACTTCTACTAAAGGCATATCAATGCCCTGCTAAAGACAAAACAAGCAGTTAGGCTTCTCTACTCTGGCCTGCCTTCAACTACAGTAGGATTTATTAGTAAAGTCTGCACAGTGTTTGAAAGGTGGTTCAGATTAATCCAAAACCTGTGACCGTGCCTGGCCAAACTTAACACATCCATGCATGTTTGTTTCAGAGACAGTGAATGCATAATCATTGACCGTATGGACACAGGAGTGTGCTTTCTCTGGCATACTGTCTTCAAAATGGAGTGCTGAAAAAAGGATGAATGAAGATGACATGTAATAGAAACACGGAGCACTTCCTGGGGAATTACTGACACTCGCTGGGAAGGATGAGGGAAATAGAATTTCCACTTTGCTTCTCGCTTTGTTCTAAAGACACTCACAATCTTCAGCAAAATCAGAACAGAAGCTCAGAAAAACCAAAAAGGGGAAAAAAAGTTCATTGTTCATTTTAGTGCTTTTTTTTCACTTATACTTTTTAAACTTTCTTTCTCAGTCTACAGAGACATGTTAAGCTCTCTGAAATAATTCAGATGCAGATAGCCATCTCTAGGTCCTACAGTATGTGAACGCCTCTGAGGAGCTTGCAGAAGAAAGGGTTATTTTTACTATGACTACTTGTATTTTTCATTATCACCTTTTTACTCAGATGGCACTGATTGAACAGGACAGGTTCTATGTTAATAAAGAGTAAAGTCAACACCATCTTTGTCCTGTAAAATGCATACATGTTTAATGATACAGATGCACTAATCACACAGTTATGTACGCTTTCTTCTTAAGACAGCTTATATGGTTTTTTTGTTTGTTTGTTTAAAATCTTTGAGGCTGGCTATATGCTTTTTTTTGGTTTTTTGGTTTTTTTTTCCTTTCTCAACCTTCTAATCAGTCCTTGTGTACAAGGGAAGAGCATTTTTTTGCAAGGCTTATTTGAACTTACTTTCCATCTATAGCATACATTATTCAAGTAATGTAAAAGGCTACCCTGAACTGAACCAACATCCTTGAGATGGAAGTGATGAAATGTATCTGCTGACAGTGTGTTCTATGTAAAAATAAGAGAACAGACAATAGGCCTGGGTATTATGCAAAGAATACTGCACTACATTTTAAAATCACTAATATCAGTACCATGCCTCTAAAACATATGTAAGCTCAAGAGAAAAAAAGTCTGGAGCATTCCTTCAAGTTTTATTGTACTTTAGACTGGAGAATGAAATCTATCCATCGGTGGCCCAATCTTCCTTCCATTCAAATCAATGCAAATGCTCCTGTTGACGTCAATGTAAACGCTCCCATTCACTTTGTTAAGAGCTAGATCTGATTCACTGTTCAATTGCCATTGGAGATAGGCTTATTACAGAGGGATGTTCATACAGTGACACACTTGCTGATATGTGAGAGGGATAACTGAGTTTAGCATTTGTTGGACACATTCAACAGCTTTTCAGATCTCTTTCCACAGACAAACTTCAATGAATACCAGACAGTTTACCAGATTACTGTAGGGAAATCATTTGTTCACACCGGAGTGGCTTCCAGGACAGACGTTCTTATGCAGACAGCATGATCAGAAACTGTTCCTTCTCAGGACTTGAGTCATAGCTTTTTTCCACTTTAACACAACAGGATGTTACTTTAACTCAGGACCTCAGCTGTGACAGCAGATCCAGTAACCGTGGAAGGCCTGAGATTAATCCCCACGCCTCTTGATTTGAATAAGGAAGAGTCAATGTGTGTGTGGACATGAAGCCTGTGAACATTTGAATGTGAACAATTAACACATGGATTAAGCTGGTTGGTGTGCACCAATTTGCACACAGACTTGCTGACAGTAGGAACATTGGGATGGAAGAGCAAGATACGCAGTTTATGGTTCATGACAGCCATTTACCAATATGACACAAGGACCCATGGTAAAACCTTTAAAAACACTGTATGTGCTGTTGCTTTGCCTGTTCACATCCTTAAGGACCAATACAGACCCTAAATGATCTCATGGAGTATTCGGTATAACTTTCAAGAGGGGCTTAGTCTCATGAAAGATCAGATACAGGCTTCAGTGGTGCTCACTTAAAAATATTTTTCCCCACATCAGCCTGTCTTTTTGGTTTGTTTTTTTTTTTAAATTCTGTTTGGCAAACATATTTTCTTATCAATCACCCACATTTTAAAATGAAGCAACATGAATTTCATTATTTTTAACTGGGACTGCAGTTTACTGTATGTAGTTCCTTATGTCAGAATCCGTTTGCCAGAGGGTTAATATTTGCAGATTCCAGGCAGGGCAGCTCTGGAAGAATGTTTGCTAGTCATCTGCACTGGAATAGCTGGGATAAAATTGTTTAATATAGTTTGATAAGTCCTACAAAAGCATGTTGTTTATCTCCATAAAATGTGGGGGGTTTTGTGAACTGTGTGTACTGCTGTGGCTAATGGAAATCACTGGGAAGTCATCTGCATTGTAACTATTTTAGCCCTAGTAGAGGAGGTTGGAGAAATCAAGCATTGTAAAAATGCTCTGAAATGATGCTTGCACTGTGTTTCCTTAGCCAGACTTCTAATGATGAAATCTGGAAAGACTATGACCTTGTGGTGGCTTATTTAGCATTAATTCTGAATCTCAGATTTCTGGTCTTCACAATACTGTGATAACTGTGGCTGGAAGTGTGGGCGTCTCTGACAATGAGGAAAACTGAAAGAACACTGTGAAGGAAGTAGAAGCAGCAGACCTCTTGATGTATTTCACCAGAACATGATTTATCAACAAAACCTGGATTTTCTCAATTTCTTGTAATCCCTTCCTTAGGTATATTTTACTGAGAAAGACTACTGGTAGAGGCCTTGTTTTGGTCCCAGATGGCCTTCTCGTGCTCTTGTAGAACTACCAAGATCTTGTCTGTCAACATTGGAAATTTAGAAACCTGTGATTTTCACAGATTTGTTTTATTCTTCTTCCCCTCAATGCCTAGGGAGAATCCCTTGCCTGGGGCCCATGGGACACAGGACCTTTCTCACTCAAAGCACCTAAAGGAAACCCAAGAGGGTCCTTGAAGTTTCCGTGGTCTACTGCAATGCCAGGGTGTGGATTAGCAAGCCTACTGATCCTGACAAATCTTAGGCCTTGAGCCAAACCAACACAAACTGGGCATTAGTCAAATTTAAAGTAGCTACATTGGAGATAACTACCCCAAGCTCCCTATTACGGACAGGGACAGTCACTTTTAAAACATGATTCCTCTGATCTATTTTAGGTACCTGAAAAGTAGGCTAAAATGGTTATTCCAAGCCTCTACATTGCTTATTAAATCTGCTTAGACAAACTACAGGCTGGTCATCCCCAGAGGTGAAGAGGACTCTATATGAAATGCACATGCCTTGCTTCACTGCACTTTTTCCACACAGCACACATTGGTTGCATACTGGAAACCCACTGGTTTGAACAGCAAGACAGGAAGAGCTATGGTGGTAAACCCTGCAGGTAAGTGAGCTGTTCTTTATGTTACCGGGCTTGACTCTTCTGCCAGGAGAAAAACAGAAAAAGCAAAATGATTGTAGACAGCTTCTAAAAGTAATAGTCTACTGGGGGAAAAAAAAAAAAAAAAAAAAAAGTTGTTTAAAGCCAAGTCGAGTTTGTAGATGTATGCAGAGAAGTTTCCAGACTCAGACCAAACTGTAGGTCTGGTGGGAACAGTGCACCACTTCACTATCCATGACTGTAGCCATTTTTGTGAAAAATAAAATGGTTAACAATAAAGAAAAGTTACATTCCTGGGCATAGAAACAGTAGAAGGAAAATATGCTAAATACTGTTGAGCCAATCTTTTTTTGGTGAGGATAGCAGTTGCCACACACATGTACTGCACGCAATTGGCAACAGATAAGCCAGATTCATCTAGCAGCTGCCAATATCACTCTAACTGGAGCTACAAAAAGTACTGAGAGATTAGCTTCAGGCATTGCTGCACATGTGAGGTAGGTTGTGTATAAAAACCCAGAGGGGTAATTATTTACCTTTCTTTCACAGCATTTTCCCCTTTTCGAGACCTACATTACTTTGTTTTCAACTAAAGGAAACGGAAACATCTTCCACAAGGCATGTTTTTTGCTCTGTATGCTGTCTCATTCCCATTGTAGAGACATATTATCTATTTAGTAGTCCCAACTGTAACAACTGCTGTCACCCAGACAGTATCAAGGGGACTAAAATTGCTCTCTCGTCATTGCTGTGGTTGTTAGGTATATTCATATGTCTAATTACTGAGTTATAAACACAAAGAATTTTTTTTTCTAAAGAAAGATACCTCGTTGCTTGCAAATGTTGGGAATTTAGCTGCACTGCCCATAGAGTCTGTAGTTTTAAGACTAGCCCTTAGATATTGACAAATAAACACAGATCTTCGTCTCCTGTAAATCTTCTTCTAAATTTTAGCTACAAAGAGACTATTCAGTATCAGTGCTTATTGTGTGAGAGTGCTTTCCCCCCCCCCCCCTTTTCAGTTTTTAAAAAGCACAATAGGAAAGCACTTGAAAGGACCAAAGGAAGAGAGTCCTGATGTAACAGGTAGATGTGCCACAGGTAGAACACCATAACTGTAGGGAAACTCAGCCTTACCAAGGCAAAAACAGTAGGATGAACCAAGGTACCTAAACTCAACCGATATCCCAACAAATGACACAGGTACATGTTTATGCCAAGGCTGAATCTAGTGATGACATAGCACTATCCCAGAAGGAAAAGCGTGGCTGCAAATGATCTTTGGGACTGAAAACCACTGTATTGCTGAGCTAAAAGTATTCTGAGCTCCTGTAACACCAGGAGCCCAGAGAGATAGACTTGCATCCTATCTGTCAGTGCTGAGTTTTGTACACATAGAAACATACTCGGTCATTTCAGAATTGCTTGCACTGATTTAATCACCCAGAGAAATATCCCAGTGTCAAATACAGACTGTCAAATTGTAGGCACGCAACTGGGATCTCAGTCAGGTGGTGACCCCTGTTACCAAGTCATAAGGCTGCAGTAAGAGCCTGTGAAGTCGATAGCAAGGGTAAATTAGCAGTCTCAGATCCTGTTCTAGTTAAAAGCGGCCAGTTCTAGCCTGATTAAATATGCAATGTCACAACAGCCAGTGTGATGACACAGAATGTAAATCAGGGTAAAAAAATCTGTAAAGGGCCAATCCTTTATCTACTTATTTCTGTTTTCTGGTTCTTATATACTGCTTATTGTACCATTTAACATGTAATGAACCCACCATTATTATATCCTCTTTTTTTTTTTTTTTTTAAATACTGTATACAATAGCAATGACATTGCTAGTGATAATATTTATTGCAGGTTAGCTGATGGCAGTCTTATTCAGCTATCGTCAGCATTATATCCCAGAAATTAAAACCTCCTTATTGCCTTGGGGACATCTTTTTACCTTCATCCTTACAATTGTGTGCTGCATTTCTACAGTGCTTATGCTTGAGATTTCTCAGGCTTTTTAAGTGGAGTTTCCTTTGTAATTTGCTTTATTATTTATTTATTTCCTCTCTACCACAGTAGTGGTCAGATCAGAGGGTAGTGAAGATTTGGCTCAACCGTGATGTGAGTTCAAAAAAAGATCATTACTGGGAGGTGCTGGAGAGACTTACAGACAACTAAGGAAAGTTTTCCACAGAAGACTATATATCAACATCCAGAATTTGTTCAGGAAACTGTGAAATTCATTTCAATTTTAACTTCTCTTAATGTCACCTCAGATAAGATCCACGTGATCCACACATCCTCCTTTCTTCCACTCTTCTTATTCATCATCATGACAATAACATTCTCTTTCATACTGGAAAAAACAGCTTGATTCACGTTTGTGTGGGTGAAGGGAAAGACAAGTTTGAGATGAGTTTTGCACTGGGCCACGAGTTCTGAGGTAGGTCTGCAGTTTCTGGTACGTTTTTTCACCAGGATGAGAAACCTGAAGTTCCAATGTGCCTTCCCTGACCACTGTGCTTCCACTACTCCAAGTTTCCTCCTTCTCTCCACAGTTACATGATTTTAGAGCAATAGAGATGTCATGACAGGTTACAGCTCTGTAGAGGGAGGTGATCTCATAGGCAGAGAGGCAGAGATCTCATATCACACTGAGAGCTTTAAATATAAAGACGGAGACCTTAAAGTGGATAAATGTGGCAATTTGCTTCACTAAGCAGACATTCTGTTGTATTTTCCCCCATGTGGGGCTTTTTCAGGCCATACAGCCTAATTTCTAGGTCTGAGTTTCAGTAATGTAGCCTGGAGGTCACTAATGCAGGGATAACTGTATGGTGTGATTGCTCTGCAGATGTCCACATAGTTATGACTGCAAGGGAAAGGAAGGAGCAACGTGGCTATTTGGGCATACAGTAGCTTCAAGGAATCAGACAGGATCTGAAAGCTACAGACTGTTTTGCCCAGATATTTTACATCAACTGGAAGAAACAGCATATCTTAAAATAAATACTTGTGTTAAATTCTTGTATTTACTATAAGGCAGCCCTATAGCTGTTACCATACAATATGAAAAGAGAAAATTATTTTTCCTCCTTTTTAACATTTTTTCGGGGTACACTTTACAGAATTTTGCCGCAATTCATTTTTGCTTTTCTCCTCTAGCAGTTACATGTTGACATTTTAATAGTGTAGGCCTTAAATACAAATAAGCATGAGGAAGAAAATATTTTCTCTGTTTGTTTTCCAGCTGGAAAATGTGAGTCCCCAAACCATAAACTCTACTGAGAAGTTTCAGTCAGTTATAGTATTACAGTTGCATTTTAAAGACCTTTGCAGCCATCAGAACCATTGAACTGCATTCCAAAGGTGATAAAATCCTTTCGACAGTTACTTCTAAAAAGTTAAGTGTGGCAGGGTTTGTAAAACCTATGCTTTTGAAGATTTACGGGAGGGGGACACCAAATGTTTGAGGGACACAATAGTCTTCCACGTGACTTAATATCCTGTAGCTTTTTTTTGGGGGGGAGTGCAAAGAAGAGGGAATTTTATTAATTGATTGTAAGAATGCAGTGAGGATATATGTAACTTGTAGACTTCCATTCAGTGCAGCTGGGAGTCTCGATCAGGATGTTTTGACTCATTACTCTGGGCCGTCATCAGCTGATGGAACTAATTTTTTTTTTTTTTTTCATCAGCTGATTAAGATTCAAGATAATGAGTTGAAACACGCCAGAAGTAATTCCCTTCAGAACTGGAGACAGGATGTTAACTTCCACGCACATGCACACAAGAAACCACAAGAAGCATAGCCTCCCTGGGTTCATTTAAATGGTGAAAAAAAGTTGGAGTCGTACATGCACCTGAGAAATAAAAAAACAGTGCCAAACTAGAGGACTGAGAGGACTGTCATATTTCAAGGCAAATAGGAGAGGAAACAAGATAGGTGAAGGAACAATGGCAACATATAGGCGGGGGGAGGAATTATTGCCTGTGGATCAACAAAGATCCTAGGAAAACGTAAATTACAAGTATTTGGGGTTTATTTACTAAAGCAACAAATATTCTTCAGAATGCTTTTGATCTTTTTTTTTTTTTTCCCCACCTTGAAGTAAATTTATGCAAGCTTAAAACCATAGAAGTTTTTTACAACAACTTCTTTGGCTTCTTTTGAATATTTACTCTGCTGCTAAGCATTGATTTAAATAAAGGACATCTTTCCATTTAGTCTGACAACCTTTGCTGTCAATATATACAAATGCCACTGCATGTTTTCTTTTGGGAAACATTTTGAATATTTCCTTACAATACAATTTAATGTGCAATTTATTAAGGAGTTTTGTTTGGTTAGTTTTTAGATAGGGCTGGGTTTTTAAAGCTGAACAGTGGGAGGGAAGGGACAAGCAGGACTTGTTACTGGGGTTGTAGTATGACCAGCAGTTCAGCACTCAGTTATAGTTAATGGGGTGAAAAGCTGTGATAAGGCATGTGATCTGAATAGTTAATGTACTATTCCTACAGCTAGTCAAATTCAGGGCTTCCTAAGTGTGGTTTATTATTCCAGAAGTTGAAAAAGGAGTAGTCTCATGCTATGAGCCAAGCTTTTTTAACCTATCCACAGAAATGTCAGTATTATTTTAGCAAGTGATTCATAATATCTGTAATACAAAATCTTGTATTTTGGATATTCCATTTTATATAGTAACTGGCAAATTACAGTATAGCATAAACTGAAATTTAATGATTTGTACTGCATATCATGGCTGTGATCCCAGTATCTTCAAACCACAAGGACTGGAAGTATGTAGTAATTTTAAATGCAAGCCTCTGTTACCAGAAAAGAGGCTGAACTCTCACATGTATGATTAAGGATCACTTCTCCCTGCAGTACGCAGCTGATCTTCATGTTTCTAAAATAATCTTCTTGCTGGAACACTTTGTTACAATTGCGTACAAGGTTTTGGGAAAAAGCAAAGTGCTGCAGAGCTGAAAACGTTTAATTTTTGCTTCTCTCCCCACAGATACATCTATCCTGTAACAATTTCTAAACTGTCAGCTTCTCCAGACGTTATCAGTAGGTGTATTAGAGAGCAGGAACTACCACTATTGTGCAATTTACTACGTACAATGGAAGCAGAGCAATTGTCATACGATCTATAATGACCTACTCATAAACGTCTTCAAAGAGGATCTTAATTGCTGCATGATTTACTACATGGAGAATACCTTCTCTTTTGTGTTTGGAAGTATTTTGCTGCAAGAGAAACCTTTTTAGCCAGGCTTTTATAGGCCAGTCTTTGCGTTGGTAGCATGCATTTACTAGCTGTATAATTGGTGGCACAGTTCTTCTATCATAAACATTGTTATCAGTTAATTAAACTTGAAATGGAGCTTTGTTCCACAACATGTTTTGTCAGATTGTTTTCCTTATTTATTTATCATCATAAAATTTTATTTTATGACTGGCAGCTTCTCAGCCCTCCAATAATAATATAAATCAAAACAAGATTTTAGTCTTCATGCAATTTCCTTTTGGTCTCAAAATATGAAACCAGATGTTTTTGGCATGCTAAAGATGCTTTTCATCTTTTTTTAGATTCTTTCAATGCAGTCAAAGTAAATGCATTTTTAAAACCAACTTATGAAAGTTAAATTTCCTTTGTTCGCCTGCGTGTAGTCTGGTTTGCATTGATGCAGCAGCAATGAGAGACCTTCCAGATAACACACAGAATGCCATTGAAGAATTACACATGTGTGTCTCAAACCTCAGACAGCAACAGGAATTGTATTAATAGCAGATCAGTAGATTTATATTATAATTTAAAACATTATGAACCTTTTTTTTGTCTATTTTTTAAAATTATTATTATTATTTTTATTTTTTTCTGTCTAAAGGGTTTAGCATGCATCTAAAGGAAGTTTGGATTACAGGACAACTGTATCCTGCAGTCTGTATACAGTAAGTGGCTAACCTACAATATTTGTTCACATATCGAGCAGCCTTTTTCTGAGTTGAAACAGATTTTTTTTTTTTTTTTTTTTTTTTTTATTCCCTAACCAACTGTCATCAGTTTTTCCTTTAAGCAATGAATCCTTTTTCAGCAGACATTAGCTCTGGGCCTAAGGCTGTTATGAAAGGACCTAAACATTCCCAGGTGAGCTCCTCTTCAATAATAAGAGCAGCCTTGAAGGGATTTACTGGTACGGTAAAGAATAAGAAGTAATAAACAGGAACCGGAGCAAAGTGGGACAGTTGTTATGAACATTTGCATGCCAGTCCTCAGAATCCACCGTCCTGGGGTGTGTTCGGGGGAGGGGGGGGAAGGGGGCAGCGGGGGGAGGGTCTGCTTTACAAGCTGGGACTGCAGACGGGCTTCTCTGCATCAGCTTCCACCTCTGAACTCAGTGCAAGAACGAAGCAGACATTTGCCCTTAACACTGCTCTGGTCTCAGGCTTTAGAAAAATCATATGTTTTATAGTGAGACTAAACATTGTCAGCCCCACAAAACTGTAAGTGAATCTGAGTGCTGCACAAATTACAGAAGAGATGCACATTTGCCTGGTTGTGACATCTGTTAAATCTCTGAGGCTTGTTTATTCAGGAAAAATAAGCTGAGGAAGAGATATGTTGCTGAAAAAGAAAAAAAAAAAAAAAAAAAAAAGCCTGCAAAATGAAATTAAAATAAATGTTATCACTCCAGCTGGTCACTTCACTTACTTGTTCAGATTTTCTGTTTTCATTTTTGGTGAACTTACTTAAACTTTTTTCTTTCTTTTTTTTTTTTTTTTTCACATTTCTCCTGTTTTGTTGAAATCAAATTCGTACCTCTAAAAAAATATATGTATGAAATTTACTGCATATGAAATTTACTGCAGAAATTTACTGCAGAAATGTGGTGCTTTTATTATTCTGAAAGTACATCTGACTCCTTACTGTTTTTCATATTTGTGTTTTTCAATGGTAAAAGATAATTAGGAGCTTGGTCTAGAGTAAAAGATTTAGAGTTTCCAAAGAGGACCTATCCAGAAGAGAAAAGACTAATGTGCAAGTGTTGGGGTGGTGCATGGAGAATGCTTGGTCGGGAGGGAATCCAGGGCTATCCTGGAGGAATATTTTTCTTTGAATTGGCAGAAACTGGGTGGAAAAATAATAATAATATTTTTATGTGTTCAGTTCTTCAGGATCAGGGATGAAAGGTCCCAGTGACCAAAGCAAAAGCTCTGTAATGCAGCTGTCTGGGAGTGGGTTAATTAACAGAAATAAAATTAAAAGTGGGAGAGAAGTTGAATGTGGACAGACTGACAGTTTTCTAAGAGCTTTTATTTTCAGTGTTATTATACAAAGAATGACATTGAAATAAAACAGTGATTAGCGACTCTCACTTCTCTTGTGCAGAACTACACAACCCTCCTCTTCTCCCTTGTAAGAGTCATACGGCCACTGCGTTATTTACTCAGAAAAGCAATTGTGAGGAAGAAGCTGGGAAGAGGCATAGCTGTTTGGAGGAGTTTGAGTAATATATCTTTAGGAATGCAAGTTTGGATGATTTCATAATGTGAATACTGTACAGGCAGTAGGTACTTAATGGGTTCTGGCTTTTATTTGCAATGAGGAAAGGTGTCCTTAGAAAGGGCTACCTATTTCTGTATGAAGCTCCAGCTATTTTTCTATGGTCTGCAGGCCAGGACTAGATCATCTACCAACCTCAGAACAGCCAGAAAGAATTTCTTGTTTACTTTTTTTGCTTCCCTCAAAAAAGTAACTGCATTTAATATCTTCTATGTGATTGTAAATGAAAAGTAGGCACCTTCACTGGCCATTGGACTTCAAATCCTCTCACCACTTCTTTGTTGCCCTATAGGTATAAATTCCACTATTTTACCAAAGGAGCCACCAGCATGCAGACAAATTGCAGATATGAGTTCTTCCTTTCCCATGTTAAAGTGAGAAGATGTTTACAGATAAAGGATATCTTCTAAGTGCTCTTACGGTGGCCTTTTGTTTTTTCTTCTTTTCATGATGTATTAAATAAGAAGCAAAGAGTATTGCTTACATGTTTTTGCATGTGTTTGCTTCCATCTTCTTGCATACGCCAACCTGTATGGCTTTACTTGTAGGAATGGTTATCTTCTGCTTCATTATGCAAGATGGTGTTTCCCAGTTCTCACCTTGTCCCACTGAAGTCACCACAACACCCCATGCAACACTATGCTTTCCATGGGGCAGTGAATGACATCATAATTTGACCCTACATTATAATAGGCAGATGTAATCAAGGACAACCTTGGTTTTGGTAATTAGTGTAAAGAAATTCCTATGGGGAAGATGAGTATGGGTTAGAGCCTTTGAACTGCTGCAAAACCTCAGAAAGATTTTACTTAGTTTATGAAATATTCCATTAAACTCTCGCTAAATACATGCTGTTGAGATTTGACATTAACCACCTTCATTCATCATAATAAACACACAAATTTTCCACTTGGAGTATCAAATCTGATTTTTTAATAAGAAACAACTATGTTTATCACAGTTTTCTGAACGCATACTCAGATATCAGACTAGATTCATAATGTTTTGATATTGTCCAGAAGATGTATGTTCTCTTTCTCTAGTCTTTTTTTTTTTTTTTCCCTTTTGCAAAAGTCAAATAAGACTTAACAAATACCTCCTGCCATGTGGTGGTAGGTCAGATACCTGTGTTATATAAATCTTCATGCTGAGAGTTTATGACATTTTAAACTTAGAGCTTCATTCAACTTGATGATTTTGGCAGCAGCCAATTATGACATTAAACAGTTCACAGAATTTAACCTAAGACCTAAAATTATATAATTTTTGTAATGACTGATTTGCACCTCTCCCAGTTCATTTAGAGCAATTCAGTTCAAAAGTCTTACCCTTCTTAATTACTTCCTTTTAATTTGAAGCTCCCATGTCTCTATTTCTCTGCTGTATCTACTTATTAAAAATTAACCATAATAAAAACAAAAATCCTCCAGGCTTACAGGAGCTATATGCTTGTCTATATACATGCTATTGGAACAAAAAGAATAGAAAGTTGTTGCT